>CM038413.1:36498146-36525302 GCA_021498475.1 Saguinus midas | reverse complement strand
CTGCAGTCTCCATTCATGGTGAGTGCCCTATATAAGAGTAACATTTTTTGTCTTTTATGCTGTAAAAATTTATGAGAATTTTTACAGTACCTTTTCTATGTTTAGATACACACATACTATAGTATTCATTATAGTAAGCTGCTATATAGGTCTGTAACCTAGGAGTAATAGACTGTATCATCTAGGTGCATGTGTAGTAGGCTAGACTGTCTAGGTTTGTATAAGTCCACTGTGATGTCCACAGTGAATTGCCTAATGATGCATTTTTAAGAATGTACCCCCATTATTAAGCAACATGTGAGTATATTTACAGTTGTTTTCTATTTGAGCAAGTCTTGAGAATATTTGATTAATACCACATAAGCCTTAATTTTTCATACTGATAATTGTTTCTTTGAAGCACCTAAGAATTGACTTGCTTGTTGATGAAGGACTGGAAGACTCAGCAAGTTTCTTCATTCTACTTTCTTCACTGTTTATTCATGCTGGTAGATTAGACATATACCATGATTGAAAATGGTCTGCCTCTCCCAGTCCACTAACTCAAATGTTAATCTGAATACTCACAAACAAATCAGAACAATACTGCATCCTTCAATCCAATCAAGTTGACAATATTAACCATCACGTTTATTGTCAACAAATTATATAATCTTAAGGCGGTTCCAAGATGGCGTCATAAAGACTTAGGATTGCAGCTCTCAGTGAAGGCGCAGAGGGAGTCCTAGCTGCATTTTCAGATGGACTTTATAGCCCACAGAATTGGCAAATTCCCAGGTGTAGGAGAGACAGAGGAGGCAGCACAGTCCGCTTGTGTGGCCTTTGGCTGCTGTGCTGCGGAATGGCAGCGCACAAAAGCTCACTGGTCTGGGTGCCCTGTTAAGCCATCTGAGTTTTGGGAGGCAGATTGACATGTCCATTTGATTGAGCAGGACTTGGATGGTGACCCAGACCAGGATATTCCTGGGAAGAGCGATTTGTGTTGGTGCAGTGGCTGCAGGGGAATGCACAGATCCCGGTGCCCAATCAGCAGGCTACTGGGCGCCATGAGAGAGTCAACCTCAATTTGGAAAGAAAAAGAGAGGGAGGCAAGATGGCGTCAGAGAGGTGACTCAGGATTGCAGCTCTCGGTGAAGGCGCAGAGGGTGAGTCCTAGCCGCATCCTCGGATGTTCCTTTTATGCCCACAGGCGTTGAAAGTTTCAGGTGTGGGAGACACTGCAGCAGCCGGCTAACCACAGCAGGCTCCGCCGCCTCTTGCTGCCGGCGGGACCCGGCGAACTCACTGGTCTGGGTGCCCTGTTAAACCGGCAATCTGAGATTTGGAAGGGCAGATTGGCATGTCCATCTGATTGAACGGGACTTGGACAATGAGCCAGACCAGGAGTTTCCTGGGAAGCGTGATCTGAGCCGGGGTAGTGGGCAGCGGCACGGGAGATCGCACGGATCCCAGTGCCCTATCGGCAGGCTCCTGGGGCGCCAGTGAGAGAGTCGACCTTTCAGCTTGGGGAGAGGAAGAGAGAGAGAGAGAGGACGGACTCTGAGGCAGGGAGCTGGGTGATCCGGCTCGGCGGGTCCCACGCTCACGGGACAAGCAGGGCGGCGACTGGAGGCGCTTGGGGCTGAGAGTTTTGTCGCCGGCATCTAGGACGTGCAGCCCGGTCAGGGAGGGGCGTCCACCATTGATGACGAAGTGCACCCCACTTAAGTACCGCCCAGGACTGCCTGCCGTTGCCGAGGCAACCTGCCATAAAAGAGAGTCCTCGGCTCCACAGCAGAAGGGAGCCCCCCCAGCAGGTCAGAGCCCCAGCAGGCAAATTGTGAATAGACTGCCATCTAGTGGGGCAGGACAGTGCAACAGATACTCATAAAGAAAGCCCCAACTCCCTGAGACAGAGCATCTAAGGGTGAAAAAAAAAAAAAGTGGTGTTTTACGAGTTCTATTGCAGCAGACATAAACAACCTCCCAACAATCCTGAATGAACAACGGAGCTCACAGCTCAGCACTGGAGCTCTATAAAGCACAGACTGTCCCCTCAAGCAGCTCCTGACCCTGTATATCAAGGAGTCACCCCAGAAAAGGACTAATCAGACTGACATTTGGCTGGCATCATTCTGGAACAAGGGCAGCAGAAGAAGAAACTGGTATCATCCCTCATTGTTCTGCAGCTGCTGCAGGTATACCCCAGACAAGCAGGGCCTGGGTGGACCTCAGCACTCATACAGCAGAGGATAGATCATTAGAGGAAAACTAAGTAACAGAAATACTTCATCATCAACAATCTCAGTGTCCACACAGAGACCCAATTGAAAAATCAGCCAATACTAAGACGACAGGCGGATAAATCCATAAAGATGGGAAGAAACCAGCGCAAAAAAAGGAAAACACCCAAAACCAAAACACCTCACCTCCAAAAAAGGACCAAAACTCCTCACCAGCAAGGGACAAAGCTGGACGGAGAATGAATGTGATGAAATGACGGAATCAGACTTCAGAAAGTGGATAATGAGAAACTTCAGTGAGCTAAAGGAACATGTTCTAAACCAGTGCAAAGAAACTAAGAACCTAGAAAAAAGATTTGAAAAAAGATTCGAGGAATTGATAACGAGAATGGACAACTTAGAGAGGAATATGAATGAATTGAAGGAGCTGAAAAACACAACACGAGAACTTGAAGCATGCACAAGTTTCAACAGCCGAATTGACCAAGCAGAAGAAAGAATATCAGAAGTTGAAGATCAACTCAATGAAATAAAACGAGAAACCAAGATTAAAGAAAAAAGTGCAAAAAGGAATGAACAAAATCTCCAAGAAATGTGGGACTATGTGAAGAGACCCAACCTACGTTTGATAGGTGTACCAGAATGTGAAGAGAATGAATCAAGCTGGAAAACACTCTTCAGGATATTATCCAGGAAAATTTCCCCAACCTAGCAAGACAGGTCAATACTCAACTCCAGGAAATACAGAGAACACCACAAAGATACTCAGCAAGTTTCTTCATTCTACTTTCTTCTGCCTGTTTTATTCTAGCCATGCTGGCAGCAGATTAGACATGTCCACCATGATTGAAGGTGGGTCTGCCTCCCAGTCCACTAACTCAAATGTTAATCTTTTTGGCAATACTCACAGACAAATCCAGGAACAATACTTTGCATCCTTCAATCCAATCAAGTTGACAATATTAACCATCACAAGTTTACCCCTTGTCAACTTGAAATTATACATAATCGTAAGAGCGGTTCCAAGATGGCATCATAGAAACAACTTAGGATTGCAGCTCTCAGTGAAGGCACAGAGGGCGAGTCCTAGCTGCATTTTCAGACGGACATTTGTAGCCCACAGAACTGGCAAATTCCCAGGTGTAGGAGAGACACAGGAGAGCAGCACAGCCCACTTGTGTGGCCGTTTTGGCTGGTGCCATGCTGCGCGGCAGTGCACACAAAGCTCACTGGTCTGGGAGCCCTGTTAAACCGGCCATCTGAGTTTTGGGAGGGCAGATTGACATGTCCATTTGATTGAATGGGACTTGAATGGTGAGCCAGACCAGGAGATTCCTGGGAAGAGTGATTTGTGCTGGTGCAGTGGGCCACTGCAGGGGAGATTGCACAGATCCTGGTGCCCAATCAGCAGGCGACTGGGGCGCCTGTGAGAGAGTCAACCATTCAATTTGGAAAGAAAAAGAAAGAGAGAGAGGAGGGACTCTGAGGCAGGGAGCCAGGTGATTGGGCTAGGCAGCTCCCACCCTCACGGGGAAAAGCATTGCAGTGATTTGGGGCTCGAGGTTGAGAGTTTTGCTGTGGGGTCAGCTGAATTCAAACGGGCAGGGTGGGGAGGGGTCCACCACAGGATGCAATCCGCCCCTACTGAGGTATGGCCCACTGCTGATGCAGCCTGCCATTGCTGAGACAACCAGCCATAATAGAGACATGCTGCCAACAGGGCAGAGCACACCACAGTAGAATGGAGCTCTGTGGCAGCAGGGCAGACCCACGCTAGCAGGGCAGAGCCCCAGAAGGCAAATAGTGAATAGACTGCCTCCTAGCTGGGCAGGACAGTGCAACAGATACTCAAAAGAAAGCCCCAACTCCTGAGACAGAGCATCTGAGGGGAAAAAAGGGGTTTATAAGTTCTGCTGCAGCAGATTCACATTCACCCAGCAAACCTGAATGAACAACAGAGCTCACAGCTCAGCACTGAGCTCCTATAAAGTACAGACCATCTCCTCAAGCAGCTCCTGACCCCTGTATATCCAAAGAGCCACCTCAAAAAGGACTAATCAGACTGAAATTTGGCAGCATCATTCTGGGACAAAGATAGCAGAAGAAGAAACTGGTAGCATCCTCACTGCCTGCAGCTGCTACAGGTGTACCCCAGACAAGCAGGGCATGGAGTGGACCTCAGCACTCATACAGCAGAGGGCTAAACCATTAGAAGGAAAACTAAATAACAGAAATACCTCATCATCAACAATCTGGGCATCCACCAGAGACCCAATCAAAAAGTCAGCAACTACTAAGATGACAGGTGGATAAATCCACAAAGATGGGAAGAAACCAGTGCAAAAGGAGGAAAACACCAAACCAAAACACCTCACCTCCTACAAGGACCAAAACTCCTCACCAGCAAGGAACAAAGCTGGAGAGAATGAGAGTGATGAAATGATGGAATCAGACTTCAGAAGGTGGATAATGAGAAACTTCAGTGAGCTAAAAGAACATGTTCTAAATCAATGCAAAGAAACTAAGAACCTTGAAAAAGATTTGAAAAAGATTGAGGAAATGATAACAAGAATGGACAACTTAGAGAGGAATATAAATGAATTGAAGGAGCTGAAAACACAACACGAGAACGAAGCATGCACAAGTTTCAACAGCCAATTGACCAGAAGAAAGAGAATATCAGAAGTCAAGATCAACTCAATGAAATAAAAGAGAAACCAAGATTAGAGAAAAAAAGTGCAAGAGGAATGAACAAAATCTCCAAGAAATGTGGGACTATGTGAAGAGACCTAACCTACGTTTGATAGGTGTACCAGAATGTGATGAAGAGAATGAATCCAAGCTGGAAAACACTCTTCAGGATATTATCCACGAAATTCCCCAACCTAGCAAGACAGGTCAATACTCAACTCCAGGAAATACAGAGAACACCACAAAGATATCTGCAAGAAGAGCCACCTCAAAAAGGACTAATCAGACTGAAATTTGGCGGGCATCATTCTGGGACAAAGATAGCAGAAGAAGAAACTGGTAGCATCCCTCACTGCTCTGCAGCTGCTACAGGTGTACCCCAGACAAGCAGGGCATGGAGTGGACCTCAGCACTCATACAGCAGAGGGGCTAAACCATTAGAAGGAAAACTAAATAACAGAAATACCTCATCATCAACAATCTGGGCATCCACTCAGAGACCCAATCGAAAAGTCAGCAACTACTAAGATGACAGGTGGATAAATCCACAAAGATGGGAAGAAACCAGTGCAAAAGGAGGAAAACACCGAAACCAAAACACCTCACCTCCTACAAAGGACCAAAACTCCTCACCAGCAAGGGAACAAAGCTGGACAGAGAATGAGAGTGATGAAATGATGGAATCAGAATTCAGAAGGTGGATAATGGGAAACTTCAGTGAGCTAAAAGAACATGTTCTAAATCAATGCAAAGAAACTAAGAACCTTGAAAAAAGATTTGAAAAAAGATTCGAGGAAATGATAACAAGAACGGACAACTTAGAGAGCAATATAAATGAATTGAAGGAGCTGAAAAACACAACACGAGAACTTCACGAAGCATGCACAAGTTTCAACAGCCAAATTGACGAGGCAGAATAAAGAATATCAGAAGTCGAAGATCAACTCAATGAAAAAAAGAGAAACCAAGATTAAAGAAAAAGTGCAAAAGGAATGAACAAAATCTCCAAGAAATGTGGGACTATGTGAAGAGACCTAACCTACGTTTGATAGACGTACCAGAATGTGATGAAGAGAATGAATCCAAGCTGGAAAACACTCTTCAGGATATTATCCACGAAAACTTCCCCAACCTAGCAAGGCAGGCCAATACTCAACTCCAGGAAATACAGAGAACACCACAAAGATATTCTGCAAGAAGAGCAACCCCAAGGCACATAATCGTCAGATTCACCAGGATTGAAATGAAGGAGAAAATACTAAGGGCAGCCAGAGAGAAGGGTCGGATCACTCACAAAGGGAAGCCCATCAGACTCACAGCAGATCTCTTGGCAGAAACTCTACAAGCCAGAAGAGAGTGGGGGCCAATATTCAACATACTTAAAGAAAAGAACTTTCAACCCAGAATTTCATATCCAGCCAAACTGAGCTTCATAAGTGAAGGAAGAATAAAATCTTTTGTCAACAAGCAAGAACTCAGAGATTTTGTCACCACCAGGCCTGCTTTACAAGAGCTCCTGAAAGAGGCACTACACATAGAAAGGAACAACAAGTACCAGCAATTCTAAAAACATACCAAATGCTAAGGAGCATCAACAAAATAAAGAATCTGCATCAACCAAGGAACAAAACAGCCAGATAGTATCAAAATGGCTGTATAAAACTCACACATAACAATATTAACCCAAAATGTAAATGGGCTAAATGCACGACTCAAGAGACACAAACTGGCAAATGGGATAAAAAACCAAAACCCATCGGTGTGCTGTATCCAGAAAACCCATCTCACATGCAAGGATACACGAAGGCTCAAAATAAAGGGATGGAGGAATATTTACCAAGTAAATGGAGAGCAAAAAAAGCAGGAGTTGCAATTCTCATCTCTGATAAAATAGACTTTAAAACAACAAAGATCAAAAGGGACAAAGAAGGTCATAACATAATGGTAAAAAAATCGATACAACAAGAAGAGCTAAGGTTGCTAAATATATATGGACCCAATGCAGGAGCACCAAGATATATAAGGCAAGTTCTTAGTGATGTACAAAGAGACTTAGACTCCCACACAATATTAGTGGGAGACTTTAACACTCCACGGTCAATATCAGACAGAACAACCAGACAGAAAATTAACAAGGATATCCAGGGCTTGAACTCAGACCTGGAACAAGCAAACCTGATAGACATTTACAGAACTCTCCACCCCAAATCCACAGAATATACATTCTTCTCACCACCACATCACACCTACTCCAAAATTGACCACATAATTGGAAGTAAAGCCCTCCTTAGCAAATGCAAAACAACTGAAATCATAACAAAGAGTCTCTCAGACCATAGTGCAATCAAGTTGGAACTCAGAATTGAGAAACCAACTCAGAACGGCACAGCTTCATGGAAACTGAACAACTGGCTCTTGAATGTTGATTGGATAAACATTGAAGTGAAGGGAGAAATAAAGAAGTTCTTCAAAACAAATGAGAATGAAGACACAACTTACCAGAATCTCTGGGACACATTTAAAGCAGTCTGTAGAGGAAAATGTATAGCAATAAGTGCCCACATGAGAAGAGTGGAAAGATCCAAAATTGACACCCTATCATCAAAATTGAAAGAGCAAGAGGAGCAAGATAAAAAAATCTCAAAACCTAGCTGAAGACAAGAAATAACTAAGATCAGAGCAGAACTGAAGGAGATAGAGACAAGAAAAACCCTTCAAAAAATGAATAAATGAAAGAGCTGGTTTTTCAAAAAGATCAACAAAATGGACAGACCACTAGCCAGACTGATCAAAAAGAAAAGAGAGAAAAACCAAACAGATGCAATAAAAAACGATAATGGGGAAATCACCACAGATTCCACAGAAATTCAAACCATCATCAGAGAATACTAAAAACAACCCTATGCACATAAACTAGTAAACCAGGAAGAAATGGATAAATTCCTGGAGGCCTGTGTCCTCCCAAGCCTAAATCACGAGGAAGCCGAAACTATGAACAGACCAATAAAAAAGTCTGAAGTTGAGGCAGCAATTAAGAGACTATCACACAAAAAAAGGCCAGGTCCAGATGGGTTGACAGCCAAATTCCTCCAGACACACAAAGAGGATCTGGTACCATTCCTTCTGAAACTATTCCAAATAATCCAAAAAGAGGGAACCCTTCCCAAATCATTTTATGAGACCAATATCATCCTGATACCAAAAGGTGGCAGAGACTCAACAAAAAAAGAAAACTTCAGGCCAATATCCATGATGAACATAGATGCAAAAATCTTCAATAAAATACTGGCAAACCTATTGCAACAGCATATTAAAAATTATCCATCATGATTAAGTAGGATTCATCCCGGGCATACAAGGCTGGTTCAACATACGCATCTATAAACGTCATTCACCACATTAACAGAACCAAAAACAAAAACCACATGATTATCTCAATTGACGAAGAGAAGGCATTTGACAAAATTCAACAGCCCTTCATGCTAAAAACTCTCAATAAACTCGGTATTGATGGAACATATCTCAAAGTAATAAAAGCTATTTAGGACAAACCAACAGCCAATATCATACTTAATGGGAAAAAACTGGAAGCATTCCCTTTGAAATCCTGCACGAGACAAGGATGCCCTCTCTCCCCACTCCTATTCAACATAGTACTGGTAGTTCTAGCCAGAGCAATCAGGCCAGAAAAAGAAATAAAGGTATTCGAATAGGAAAGGAGGAAGCCAAATTGTCTCTATTTGCAGACGACATGATAGTATACCTAGAAGACCCCATCACCTCAGCCCAAAAACTCCTGAAACTGATAAGCAACTTCAGCAAAGTCTCAGGATATAAAATCAATGTGCAAAAATCACAAGCATTCCTATACACCAATAACAGACTTAAAGAGAACCAAATCAAGAATGAACTGCTTTTCACAATTGCTACAAAGAGAATAAAATACCTAGGAATGCAACTTACAAGGAACGTAAGGGACCTCTTCAAGGAAAACTACAAACCACTGCTCAACAAAATAAGAGAGGACACAAACAGATGGAGAAACATTCCATGTTCATGGTTAGGAAGAATGAATATCGTGAAAATGGCTATACTGCCCAAAGTAATTTATACAATCAACGCTATCTCCATCAAGCTCCAATTGAATTTCCTCACAGAACTGGAAAAAAACACCATAAACTTCATATGGAACCAAAAGAGAGCCTGCATAGCCAAGTCAATTCAAAGCAAAAAAAACACAGCGGGAGGCATCACACTACCAGACTTCAAACTATACTACAAGGCTACAGTAATCAAAACAGCATGGTACTGGTACCAAAACAGAGATATAGATCAATGGAACAGAACAGAGGCATCGGAAGCAACACAACATATCTACAACCATATAATCTTTGATAAACCAGAAAACAAGCAATGGGAAAGGATTCCTGTTTAACAAATGGTGTTGGAAAACTGGCTAGCCATGTGCAGAAAGCAGAAACTGGACCCTTCCTGACACCTTAAACTAAAATTAACTCCAGATGGATTAAAGACTTAAACATAAGACCTGATACCATAAAAACCCTAGAAGAAAATCTAGGCAAAACCATTCAGGACATAGGAGTAGGCAAGGACTTCATGACCAAAACACTAAAAGCATTGGCAACAAGAGCCAAAATAGACAAATGGGACCTAATCAAACTCCACAGCTTTTTCACAGCAAAAGAAACAGTCACTAGAGTGAATTGGCCACCAACAGATTGGGAAAAAATCTTTGCAGTTTACCGAATTGACAAAGGGCTGATATGCAGAATTTACAAAGAACCCAAACAGATTTACAGGAAAAAAACAAACAAGCCCATTCAAAAATGGGCAAAAACTATCAACAGATACTTTACAAAAGAAGACTTACATGAGGCCAACAAACACATGAAAAAACGCTCATCACCACTGGTCATTAGAGAGATGCAAATCAAAACCACATTGAGATACCATCTCACGCCGGTTAAATGGTGAACATAAAAAAATCTGGAGACAGCAGATGCTGGAGAGGATGTGGAGAAATAGGAACACTCTTACACTGTTGGTGGGAGTGTAAATTAGTTCAATCATTGTGGAAGACAGTGTGGCGATTCCTCAAGGACCTAGAAATAGAAATTCCGTTTTACCCAGCAATCCCATTACTGGGTATATATTCAAAGGAATATAAATCATTCTACTATAAGGACACATGCACACGAATGTTCATTGCAGCACTGTTTACAATAGCAAAGAACTGGAACCAACCCAAATGCCCATCGATGATAGACTGGACTGGAAAACTGTGGCACATATACACCATGGAATATTATGCAGCAATTAAAAATGACGAGTTTATATCCTTTGTAAGGACATGGATAAATCTGGAGAACATCATTCTCAGCAAACTGACACAAGAACAGAAAAGGAAATACCACATATTCTCACTCATAGTCGGGTGAGAAAAATGAGAACACAGGGACACAGGGAGTGGGGTACTACACACTGGGGTCTATTGGGGGGAATGGGGAGGGACAGCGGGGGGAGCTGGGGAGGGATAGCCTGGGGAGAAATACCAAATGTGGGTTAAGGGGAGGAAGGCAGCAAAACACACTGCCATATGTGTACCTATGCAACTATCTTGCACGTTCTGCACATGTACCCCAAAACCTAATATGCAATGAAAATTTAAAAAAGAAAGAAATTATACATAATCTTCAAATAAAGACATAATAAAATCATCATTACACCTAACATAATACATGTATTCTTCATTCAACTGGAAGTGCACTAATCCTTAACCTAAATGCTATTACATAAAGTTAGCAACACGTGAATGTTGGTATGAAGTCAATAAATGTTATGTCACATGATAAAGGAAAAAGAAAGTAAACAAAATAAAGATATTTTCTTTGTAAACGTGTGTACGTGCACAAACATGTTCTTCACAAAATGAGGAAATACTGTGGCAATTATGATTATTATGGCAAACTTGTTATTCACAAAATAATCATGGAAATACTCGGTTCTGCAACTGTCATGTGGCCATAGCTGGTATTGATGACTACCGTCTTGTAGTACAACTAATTCTTTCTTTTGCCTTCAGCAAGTACCTCAGCAGGTGTGGTCATACTAAAAGATGCCCTAAGGGACCTCTTGTATTGCACGCATACCCTTTCTTACCTACATTGCAAACCAGGAGACTAATTTCAACTTGACAGTCCTAATCAATTACCCAGCCTACACAGTAACTGCCTTCTTAACCTGTTGACTTAGACGTAGAAGGAGCCCAAAGTGCCCAGATGACAGTCATAACTTCCGATTTAATGGAATCATTGTTGTGTCTCCTAATGGCAGCATTCTTCCCTCTGGGACTAAGATCTCTGAGCCAGCAGAACATAATGCCATGGAAACAGAAAGCAAGAATTTTGCTAGTGGGTCACTAAGGATGATGATGAGTGGTGTCACTTCCACTTTTACCCTTTGATTCCTGGATTCATGGTCCTGGCTATAGGAGAAACAGTACCATATATTGGATGTTGATTTAGAGCATCGTAGCCTTTTGAGAACTTTGCCCAAGTCCTCCAAAGTGTTGTCACATAGTTGGCATTGTAATTCTGACTTCAAAAGGATATTCCACCATTCTTCCAATTCAACTGCTTCTGCAAGATGGGGAACATAAGACCAGTGAATTCCATAAGCATAAGCCCATTGCTGCACTTCTTTAGCTCTAAGGTGAGTGCCTTGGTTAGAAGCAATGCTGTGGGGAATACTATGATGGTGGATAAAACATTTTGTGATTCCACAGATGGCAGTCTTTGCAGAAGAATTGCATATAGGATTGACAAACCCATATACAGAGTAAGTTTTTATGCCAGGGAAGACAACCTGCTGCCCTTTTCATGATGAAAGAGGTTCAATATAATTAAGCTCCCTAAGAAGCTGGCTGATCACCCCAAGGAATGGTACCATATTGAGGGCTCAGGGTTGATCTCTGCTGCTGGCAAATTTGGCACTCAGTAGTGGTTGTAACCAGGTCAGTTTCGGTGAGTGGAAGACTATGCTGCTGAGCCTATGAGTAACCTCCATCCCCGCCACTATGTCCACTTTGTTCATGGTCCTATTAGGCAATCACAGGGATGGCTAAAGAAAGAGGCTGAGTGGTGTCCACAGAATGAATAATTCTATTCACTTGATTGGTAGAATATATAATAGAATAATTTATAAACCTTTGGGCATATACCCAGTAATGGGATTGCTGGGTCAAATTTCTTGAACCTTGAGGAATTCCCAGACTGTCTTCTACAATGATTGAGCTAATTTATACTTCCATTGACAGTGTAAAAGTGTTCCTATTTCTCCATATCCTCTCCAGCATCTGTTGTCTCCAGATTTTTTAATGATTGCCATTCTAACTGGCATGAGATGGCACCTCAGTGTGGTTTTGATTTACATTTCTCTAATGACCAGTGATAATGAGCATTTTTTCATGTTTTTTGCCTCATATAGGTCTTCTTTTGAAAAGTGTTCATATCTTTCACTCACTTTGAATAAGTTTGTTTGTTTTTTCTTGTGAATCCCTTTTAGTTCTTTGTAGATTCTGGATACTAGCCCTTTTGTCAGATGGAAAGATCATAATTTTATTTTCCATTCTGTCATTTGCAGGTTCACTCTAACCATTGTTTCTTTTGCTGTGCAGTAACTTTTAAGTTTAATTATATCCCATTTGTCTATTTTGGCTTTTGTTGCCATTGTTTTTGGTGTTTTAGTCATAAAGTCCTTGACTATGCCCACGTCCTGCGTGGTTTACCCAGGTTTTCTTTTAGGTGTTTTGTGGTGTTAGGTTTTATGTTTAAATCTTTAATCCATCTGGAGTTAATTTTAGTGTAAGGTGTAAGGAAGAGGTCTAGTTTTAGCTTTCTGCACTTGGCTAGCCAGTTTTCCCAACACCATTTATTAAACAAGGAATTCTTTCTCCATTGCTTGTTTTGTCGGATTTGTCAAATGTCAAATTGTTGTAGATGTGTGGCATTACTTCAAGGCCTCTGTTCTGTTCTATTGGTCTATATGTCTGTTTTGGTACCAGAACCATGCTGCTTGATTACAGTAGCCTTGTAGTATAGTTTGAAGTCAGGTAGTGTGATGCCTCCAGCTTTGTTCTTTTTGCTTAGGATTGTCTTGGCTATGAGGGCTCTCTTTGGTTTCATCTGAAGTTTAAAGTGGTTTTCTCCAGTTCTGTGAAGAAGGTCAATGGTAGCTTGATGGGGATAATGTTGAATCTATAAATTACTTTGGGCAGTATATCCATTTTCACAATATTGATTCTTCCTAACCATGAGCATGGAATATTTTTTTATCGTTTGGTCCTGTCTAATTTCCTTTAGCAGTAATTTGTAATTCTCCTTGAAGGGTCCTTCAAGTCCTTTGTTAGTTGTATTCTAGGTATTTAATTCTCTTTGTAGCTATTGTGAATGGGCATTCACTCATGATTTGGCACTCTGTTTGTCTGTCATTGGTGTATAGGAATGCTTGTGATTTCTGCACACTGATTTTTTATTCTGAGACTTTGCTGAAGTTGCTTATCAGCTTAAGGAGATTTTGTGCTGAGATGATGAGGACTTCTAAATTCACACATAACAATATTAACCCTGAATGTAAATGGGCTAAATGCACCAATCAAAAGACACAGACTGGCAAATTGGATAAAAACCAAAACCCATCGGTGTGCTGTATCCAGGAAACCCACCTCACATGCAAAGATACACAAAGGCTCAAAATAAAGGGATGGAGGAAGATACCAAGCAAATGGAGAGCAAAAAAGCAGGAGTTGCAATTTCATCTCTGATAAAATAGACTTTAAAGTAACAAAGATCAAAAGGGACAAAGAAGGTCATTACATAATGGTAAAAGGATCGATACAACAAGAAGAGATAACGATTCTAAATATATATGGACCCAATGTAGGAGCACCCAGATATATAAGGCAAGTTCTTAATGACTTACAAGGACTTAGACTCCCACACAATAATAGTGGAGACTTTAACACTCCACTGTCAATAGCAGACAGATCAACCAGACAGAAAATTAACAAGGATATCCAGGACTTGAACTCAGACCTGGAACAAGCAAACCTGATAGACATTTACAGAACTCTCCACCCCAAATCCACAGAATATACATTCTTCTCAGCACCACATCACACCTACTCCAAAATTGACCACATAATTGGAAGTAAAGCACCTCAGCAAATGCAAAACAACGAAATCATAACAAACAGTCTCTCAGACCATAGTGCAATCAAGTTGGAACTCAGAATTCAGAAAATAACTCAGAACCGCACAGCTTCATGGAAACTGAACAACTGGCTTTTGAATGTTGATTGATAAACAATGAAATGAAGGCAGAAATAAAGAAGTTCTTTGAAACCAACGAGAATGAAGACACAACGTACCAGAATCTCTGGGACACATTTAAAGCAGTCTGTAGAGGAAAATATATAGCAATAAGTGCCCACATGAGAAGAGTGGAGAGATCCAAAATTGACACCCTATCGTCAAAATTGAAAGAGCTAGAGGAGCAAGATCAAAAAGCTCAAAACCTAGTCAAGACAAGAAATAACTAAGATCAGAGCAGAACTGAAGGAGATAGAGACAAGAAAAACCCTTCAAAAATCAATAAATCTAAGAGCTGGTTTTCGAAAAGATCAACAAAATAGACAGACCACTAGCCAGACTGATAAAAAGAAGAGAGAGAACAACCAAATAGATGCAATAAAAACGATAAAGGGAAATCACCACAGATTCCACAGAAATTCAAACCATCATCAGAGAATACTACAAACAACTCTATGCACATAAACTAGTAAATCAGGAAGAAATGGATAAATTCCTGGACGCCTGTGTCCTCCCAAGCCTAAACCAGGAGGAAGTCAAACTATGAATAGACCAATAACAAGGTCTGAAGTTGAGGCAGCAATTAAGAGCCTACCACACAAAAAGCCCAGGTCCAGATGGGTTCACAGCTGAATTCTACCAGACACACAAAGAGGATCTGGTACCATTCCTTCTGAAACTATTCCAAATAATCCAAAAAGAGGGAACCCTTCCCAAATCATTTTATGAGACCAACATCATCCTGATACCAAAACCTGGCAGAGACTCAACAAGAAAAGAAAACTTCAGGCCAATATCCATGATGAACATAGATGCAAAAATCTTCAATAAAATACTGGCAAACCGATTGCAACAGCACATTAAAAACTTATCCATCATGATCAAGTAGGATTCATCCTGGGATGCAAGGCTGGTTCAACATACGCAAGTCTATAAATGTAATTCACCACATAAACAGAAGCAAAAACAAAAATCACATGATTATCTCAATTGATGCAGAGAAGGCATTTGACAAAATTCAACAGCCCTTTATGCTAAAACCCTCAATAAACTTGGTATTGATGGAACATATCTCAAAGTAATAAAAGCTATTTATGACAAACCAACAGCCAATATCATACTTAATGGGCAAAACTGGAAGCATTCCTTTGAAATGGGCACTAGACAAGGATGCCCTCTCACCACTTCTATTCAACATAGTACTGGAAGTTCTAGCCAGAGCAATCAGGCAAGAAAAAGAAATAAAGGGTATTCAAATAGGAAAGGTGGAAGCCAAATTGTCTCTATTTGCAGACGACATGATAGTATACCTAGAAGACCCCATCACCTCAGCCCAAAAGCTCCTGCAACTGATAAGCAACTTCAGCAAAGTCTCAGGATATAAAATCAATGTTCAAAAATCACAAGCATTCCTATACACCAATAACAGACTTAAAGAGAACCAAATCAAGAACGAACTGCCATTCACAATTGCTACAAAGAAAATAAAATACCTAGGAATACAACTCACTAGGAATGTAAGGGACCCTTTAAGGAAAACTACAAACAACTGCTCAACGAAATAAGAGAGGACACAAACAGATGGAGAAACATTCCATGTTCGTGGTTAGGAAGAATCAATATCGTGAAAATGGCTATACTGCCCAAAGTAATTTACACAATCAATGCTATCCCCATCAAACTACCATTGAATTTCTTCACAGAACTGGAAAAACCACCATGAATTTCATATGGAACCAAAAAGAGCCCGCATAGCCAAGTCAATTCTAAGCAAAAGAACACAGCGGAGGCATCACGCTACCAGACTTCAAACTATACTACAAGGCTACAGTAATCAAAACAGCATGGTACTGGTACCAAAACAGAGATATAGACCAATGGAACAGAACAGAGGCATCGGAGGCAACACAACACATCTACAACCATATTATCTTTGATAAACCAGACAAAAACAGGCAATGGGGAAAGGATTCCTATTTAATAAATGGTGTTGGGAAAACTGGCTAGCCATGTGCAGAAAGCAGAAACTGGACCCCTTCCTGACACCTTACACTAAAATTAACTCCAGATGGATTAAAGACTTAAACGTAAGACCTGACACCATAAAAACCCTAGAAGAAAATCTAGGCAAAACCATTCAGGACATAGGAGTAGGCAAGGACTTCATGAACAAAACACCAAAAGCATTGGCAACAAAAGCCAAAATAGACAAATGGGACCTAATCAAACTCCACAGCTTCTGCACGGCAAAAGAAACAGTCACTAGAGTGAATCGGCAACCATCAGAATGGGAAAAAATCTTTGCAGTTTACACATCTGACAAAGGGTTGATATCCAGAATTTACAAAGAACTCAAACAGATTTACAGGAAAAATAAACAAGCCCATTCAAAAATGGGCAAAGGATATGAACAGAAACTTTACAAAGAAGACATACATGAGGCCAACAAACATATGAAAAGTGCTCATCGTCATTGGTCATTAGAGAGATGCAAATCAAAACCACATTGAGATACCATCTCACGCCAGTTAGAATGGCTATCATTAAAAATCTGGAGACAGCAGATGCTGGAGAGGATGTGGAGAAATAGGAACACTCTTACACTGTTGGTGGAGTGTAAATTAGTTCAACCATTGTGGAAGACAGTGTGGCGATTCCTCAGGGACCTAGAAATAGAAATTCCATTTGACCCAGCAATCCCATTACTGGGTATCTATCCAAAGGACTATAAATCGTTCTACTATAAGGACACATGCACACGAATGTTCATTGCAGCACTGTTTACAATAGCAAAGACCTGGAACCAACCCAAATGCCCAACGATGATAGACTGGACTGGGAAAATGTGGCACATATACACCATGGAATATTATGCAGCAATCAAAAATGATGAGTATGTGTCCTTTGTAGGACATGGATGAATCTGAGAACATCATTCTCAGTAAACTGACACAAGAACAGAAAAGAAATACCGTATATACTCACTCATAGGTGGGTGAGAAAATAAGAACACATGGACACAGAGAGGCGGTCTACTATACACTGGGGACTGTTGGGGGAATGGGGAGGGACAGAGGAGGGGTGGGGGGGATAGACTGGGGATGAATACCAAGTGTGGGTGAGGGGAGGAAAGCAGCAAAGACACTGCCATGTGTGTACCTATGCAACTATCTTGCTCGTTCTGCACATGTACCCCAAACCTATAATGCAATAAAATTTAAAAAAAAAAAAAAAGAAAAGAGAGAGAGAGGAGGGACTCTGAGGCAGGAAGCCAGGTGATCAGGCTAGGCAGGTCCCACCCTCACGGGGAAAAGCAGTATGGCGATTTGAGGTGCTCGAGGTTGAGAGTTTTGCTGGGGTAAGCTGAATTCAAACGGGCAGCTCGGTGGGGAGGGGCGTCACCACTATGGACGCAATCTGCCTCTACTGAGTTTTAGCCCACTGCTGATGCAGCCTGCCATTGCTGAAAAAACCACCATGAATTTCATATGGAACCAAAAGAGCCCGCATAGCCAAGTCAATTCTAAGCAAAAGAACACAGCGGGAGGCATCACGCTACCAGACTTCAAACTATACTACAAGGCTACAGTAATCAAAACAGCATGGTACTGGTACCAAAACAGAGATATAGACCAATGGAACAGAACAGAGGCATCGGAGGCAACACAACACATCTACAACCATATTATCTTTGATAAACCAGACAAAAACAGGCAATGGGGAAAGGATTCCCTATTTAATAAATGGTGTTGGGAAAACTGGCTAGCCATGTGCAGAAAGCAGAAACTGGACCCCTTCCTGACACCTTACACTAAAATTAACTCCAGATGGATTAAAGACTTAAACGTAAGACCTGACACCATAAAAACCCTAGAAGAAAATCTAGGCAAAACCATTCAGGACATAGGAGTAGGCAAGGACTTCATGAACAAAACACCAAAAGCATTGGCAACAAAAGCCAAAATAGACAAATGGGACCTAATCAAACTCCACAGCTTCTGCACGGCAAAAGAAACAGTCACTAGAGTGAATCGGCAACCATCAGAATGGGAAAAAATCTTTGCAGTTTACACATCTGACAAAGGGTTGATATCCAGAATTTACAAAGAACTCAAACAGATTTACAGGAAAAAAAACAAACAAGCCCATTCAAAAATGGGCAAAGGATATGAACAGAAACTTTACAAAGAAGACATACATGAGGCCAACAAACATATGAAAAGTGCTCATCGTCATTGGTCATTAGAGATGCAAATCAAAACCACATTGAGATACCATCTCACGCCAGTTAGAATGGCTATCATTAAAAATCTGGAGACAGCAGATGCTGGAAGGATGTGGAGAAATAGGAACACTCTTACACTGTTGGTGGGAGTGTAAATTAGTTCAACCATTGTGGAAGACAGTGTGGCGATTCCTCAGGGACCTAGAAATAGAAATTCCATTTGACCCAACAATCCCATTACTGGGTATCTATCAAGGACTATAAATCGTTCTACTATAAGGACACATGCACACGAATGTTCATTGCAGCACTGTTTACAATAGCAAAGACCTGGAACCAACCCAAATGCCTTACGATGATAGACTGGACTGGAAAATGTGGCACATATACACCATGGAATATTATGCAGCAATCAAAAATGATGAGTATCGTCCTTTGTAGGGACATGGATGAATCTGGAGAACATCATTCTCAGTAAACTGACACAAGAACAGAAAAGAAATACGCATATACTCACTCATAGGTGGGTGGAAAAATAAGAACACATGGACACAGAGGCGGTCTACTATACACTGGGGACTGTTGGGGGAATGGGGAGGGACAGAGGAGGGGTGGGGGATAGACTGGGGATGAATACCAAGTGTGGGTGAGGGGAGGAAAGCAGCAAAACACACTGCCATGTGTGCCTATGCAACTATCTTGCTCGTTCTGCACATGTACCCCAAACCTATAATGCAATAAAATTTAAAAAAAAAAAAAAAAAAAAAAGAGAGAGAGAGGAGGGACTCTGAGGCAGGAAGCCAGGTGATCAGGCTAGGCAGGTCCCACCCTCACGGGGAAAAGCAGTATGGCGATTTGAGGTGCTCGAGGTTGAGAGTTTTGCTGTGGGGTAAGCTGAATTCAAACGGGGCAGCTCGGTGGGGGAGGGGCGTCCACCACTATGGACGCAATCTGCCTCTACTGAGTTTTAGCCCACTGCTGATGCAGCCTGCCATTGCTGAGACAACCAGCCATAACAGAGAGACGCTGCCAACAGGGCAAAGCACACCACAGTAAAACAGAGCCCCACAGCAGCAGGGCAGAACTGTGCTAGCAGGGCAGAGCCCCAGAAGGCAAATAGTGAATAGACTGCCTTCTAGCTGGGCAGGACAGTGCAACAGATACTCAAAAAAAAAGCCCCAACTCCCTGAGACAGAGCATCTGAGGGAAAAAAAGGGGGGGCATTTATAAGTTTTGCTGCAGCAGACACATTCGCCCAGCAAACCTAAATGAACAACAGAGCTCACAGCTCAGCACTGGAGCTCCTATAAAGTACAGACCATCTCCTCAAGCAGCTACCTGACCCCCTGTATATCCAAAGAGCCACCTCTAAAAAGGACTAATCAGACTAAAATTTGGCGGGCAACATTCTGGGACAAAGAAAGTGGAAGAAGAAACTGGTAGCATCCCTCACTGCTCCTGCAGCTGCTACAGGTGTACCCCAGACAAGCAGGGCCTGGAGTGGACCTCAGCACTCATACAGCAGAGGGGCTAAACAGTTAGAAGGAAAACTAAATAACAGAAATACCTCATCATCAACAATCTGGGCATGCACTCAGAGACCCAATCGAAAAGTCAGCAACTACTAAGATGACAGGTGGATAAATCCACAAAGATGGGAAGAAGCCAGCGCAAAAAGAAGGAAAACACCCGAAACCAAAACATCTCACCTCCTAAAAAGGACCAAAACTCCTCACCAGCAAGGGAACAAAGCTGGACGGAGAATGAGAGTGATGAAATGATGGAATCAGACTTCAGAAGGTGGATAATGAGAAACTTCACTGAGCTAAAAGAACATGTTCTAAATCAATGCAAAGAAACTAAGAACCTTGAAAAAATATTCAAGGAAATGATAACAAGAACGGACAACATAGAGAGGAATATGAATGAATTGAAGGAGCTGAAAAACACAACAAGAGAACTTCACGAAGCATGCACAAGTTTCAACAGCCGAATTGACCAAGCAGAAGAAAGAATATCAGAAGTCGAAGATCAACTCAATGAAATAAAATGAGAAACCAAGATTAGAGGAAAAAGCACAAAAAGGAATGAACAAAATCTCCAAGAAATGTAGGACTATGTGAAGAGACCTAACCTACGTTTGATAGACGTACCAGAATGTGATGAAGAGAATGAATCCAAGCTGGTAAACACTCTTCAGGATATTATCCACAAAAAATTCCCCAACCTAGCAAGGCAGGCCAATACTCAACTCCAGGAAAGACAGAGAACACCACAAAGATATTCTGCAAGAAGAGCAACCCCAAGGCACATAATCGTCTGATTCACCAGGATTGAAATTAAGGAGAAAATACTAAGGGCAGACAGAGAAAAGGGTCGGATCACCAACAAAGGGAAGCCCATCAGACTCACAACAGATCTCTCGGCAGAAACTGTACAAGCCAGAAGAGAGTGGGGGCCAATATTCAACATACTTAAAGAAAAGAACTTTCAACCCAGAATTTTATATCCAGCCAAACTGAGCTTCATAAGTGAAGGAAGAATAAAATATTTTGCCAACAAGCAAAACTCAGAGATTTTGTCACCACCAGGCCTGCTTTACAAGAGCTCCTGAAAGAGGCACTACACATAGAAAGGAACAACAAGTACCAGCAAATCTGAAAACATACCAAATGCTAAGGAGCATCAAGAAAATAAAGATTCTGCATCAACCAAGGGACAAAAGAGCCAGATAGTATCAAAATGGCGGTACAAAACTCACACATAACAATATTAACTCAAAATGTAAATAGGCTAAATGCACCAATAAAGAGACACAGACTGGCAAATTGGATAAAAAAACCAAAACCCATCGGTGTGCTGTATCCAGGAAACCCATCTCACATGCAAAGATTCACAAAGGCTCAAAATAAAGGAATGGAGGAAGATTTACCAAGCAAATGGAGAGCAAAAAAAAGAAGGACTTGCAATTCTCACCTCTGATAAAATAGACTTTAAAGCAACAAAGATTGAAAGAGACAAAGAAGGTCATTACATAATGGTAAAAGGATATATACAACAAGAAGAGCTAACGATGCTAAATATATATGGACCCAATGCAGGAGCACCCAGATATAAAAGGCAAGTTTTTAGTGACCTACAAAAAGACTTAGACTCCCACACAATATTAGTGGGAGACTTTAACACTCCACTGTCAATATCAGACAGATCAACCAGAAAGAAAATTAACAAGGATATCCAGGGCTTGAACTCAGACATGGAACAAGCTAACCTGATAGACATTTACAGAACTCTCCACCCCAAATTCACAGAATATACATTCTTCTCAGCACCACATCACACATACTCCAAAATTGACCACATAATTGAAAGTAAAGCCCTTCTTAGCAAATGCAAAACAAATGAAATCATAACAAGCAGTCTCTCAGACCATAGTGCAATCAAGTTAGAACTCAGAATTCAGAAACCAACTCAGAACCGCACAGCTTCATGGAAACTGAACAACTGGCTCTTCAATGTTGATTGGATATACACTAAAATGAAGAGAGAAATAAAGAAGTTCTTCAAAAAAATGAGAATGAAGACAGAACATACCAGAATCTCTGGGACACATTTAAAGCAGTCTGCAGAGAAAACATATAGCAATAAGTGCCCACCTGAGAAGAGTGGAGAGATCCAAAATTGACACCCTATGGTCAAAATTGAAAGAGCTAGAGGAGCAAAATCAAAAAAGCTCAAAACCTAGCCGAAGACAAGAAATAACTAAGATCAGAGCAGAACTGAAGGAGATAGAGACAAGAAAAACCCATCGGTGTGCTGTATCCAGAAACCCATCTCACATGCAAAGATTCACAAAGGCTCAAAATAAAGGAATGGAGGAAGATTTACCAAGCAAATGGAGAGCAAAAAAAGAAGGACTTGCAATTCTCACCTCTGATAAAATAGACTTTAAAAGAACAAAGATTGAAAAAGAGACAAAGAAGGTCATTACATAATGGTAAAAGGATATATACAACAAGAAGAGCTAACGATGCTAAATATATATGGACCCAATGCAGGAGCACCCAGATATAAAGGCAAGTTTTTAGTGACCTAAAAGACTTGAACTCCCACACAATATTAGTGGGAGACTTTAACACTCCACTGTCAATATCAGACAGATCAACCAGAAGAAAATTAACAAGGATATCCAGGGCTTGAACTCAGACATGGAACAAGCTAACCTGATAGACATTTACAGAACTCTCACCCCAAATTCACAGAATATACATTCTTCTCAGCACCACATCACACATACTCCAAAATTGACCACATAATTGAAAGTAAAGCCCTTCTTAGCAAATGCAAAACAAATGAAATCATAACAAGCAGTCTCTCAGACCATAGTGCAATCAAGTTAGAACTCAGAATTCAGAAACCAACTCAGAACCGCACAGCTTCATGGAAACTGAACAACTGGCTCTTCAATGTTGATTGGATATACACTAAAATGAAGAGAGAAATAAAGAAGTTCTTCAAAAAAACGAGAATGAAGACAGAACATACCAGAATCTCTGGGACACATTTAAAGCAGTCTGCAGAAGAAAACATATAGCAATAAGTGCCCACCTGAGAAGAGTGGAGAGATCCAAAATTGACACCCTATGGTCAAAATTGAAAGAGCTAGAGGAGCAAAATCAAAAAAGCTCAAAACCTAGCCGAAGACAAGAAATAACTAAGATCAGAGCAGAACTGAAGGAGATAGAGACAAGAAAAACCCTTCAAAAAATCAATAAATTCAAAAGCTGGTTTTTCAAAAATATCAACAAAATGGACAGACCACTAGCCAGACAGATAAAAAAGAAAAGAGAGAACAACCAAATAGATGCAATAAAAAACGATAAAGGGGAAGTAACCACAGATTCCACAGAAATTCAAACCATCATCAGATAATACTACAAACAACTCTATGCACATAAACTAGTAAACCAGGAAGAATGGATAAATTCCTGGACGCCTGTCCTCCCAAGCCTAAACCAGGAGGAAGAAACTATGAATAGACCAATAACAAGGTCTGAAGTTGAGGCAACAATTAAGATCCTACCACACAAAAAGCCCAGGTCAGATGGGTTCAGGCGAATTCTACCAGACACACAAAAGGCTGGTACCATTCCTTCTAAAACTATTCCAAAGAATCCAAAAAGAGTAACCTTCCCAAATCATTTTATGAAACCAAAATCATCCTGATACCAAAGCAGCAGAGACTCCACAAGAAAAACTCAGGCTCAATATCCATGATGAACATAGATGCAAAAATCTTCAATAAAATACTGGCAAACCGATTGCAACAGCACATTTAAAAACTTATCCATCATGATCAAGTAGGATTCATCCCGGGGATGCAAGGCTGGTTCAACATACGCAAGTCTATAAACGTCATTCACCACATTAACAGAACCAAAAGCAAAAACCACATGATTATCTCAATTGATGCAGAGAAGGCATTTGACAAAATTCAACAGCTCTTCATGCTAAAAACTCTCAATAAACTCGGTATTGATGGAACATATCTCAAAGTAATAAAAGCTATTTATGACAAACCAACAGCCAATATCATACTTAATGGGCAAAAACTGGAAGCATTTCCTTTGAAATCCTGCACGAGACAAGTATGCCCCTCTTACCACTCCTATTCAACATAGTACTGGAAGTTCTAGCCAGAGCAATCAGGCAAGAAAAAGAAATAAAGGATATTTGAATAGAAAAGGAGGAAGCCAAATTGTCTCTATTTGCAGATGACATAATAGTACACCAAGAAGACCCCATCACCTCAGCCCAAAAACTCAGGAAACTGATAAGCAACTTCAGCAAAGTCGCAGGATATAAAACCAATGTGCAAAAATTACAAGCATTCCTATACACCAATAACAGACTTAAAGAGAACCAAATCAAGAATAAACTGCCATTCACAATTGCTACAAAGGGAATAAAATACCTAGGAATGCAACTTACAAGGAACGTAAGGGACCTCTTCAAGAAAAACTACAAATCACTGCTCAACAAAATAAGAGAGGACACAAACAGATGGAGAAACATTCCATGTTCATGGTTAGGAAGAATCAATATCGTGAAAATGGCTATACAGCCCAAAGTAATTAACACAATCAATGCAATCTCCATTAAGCTCCAATTGAATTTCCTCACAGAACTGGAAAAAACCACCATGAACTTTATATAAAACCAAAAGAGAGCCTGCATAGCCAAGTCAATTCAAAGGAAATAGAACACAGTGGGAGGCATCACACCACCAGACTTCAAACTATACTACAAGGCTACAGTAATCAAAACAGCATGGTACTGGTACCAAAACAGAGATATAGACCAATGGAACAGAACAGAGGCATCGGAGGCAACACAACATATCTACAACCATACAATCTTTGATAAACCAGACAAAAACAAACAATGGGGAAATGATTCCCTGTTTAACAAATGGTGTTGGGAAAACTGGCTAGCCATGTGCAGAAAGCAGAAACTGGACCCCTTCCTGACACCTTAAACTAAAATTAACTCCAGATGCATTAAAGACTTAAACATAAGACCTAACACCATAAAAATCCTAGAAGATAATCTAGGGAAAACCATTCAGGACATAGGAGTAGGCAAGGACTTCATCACCAAAACACCAAAAGCATTGGCAACAAGAGCCAAAATAGACAAATGGGACCTAATCAAACTCTACAGCTTTTGCACAGCAAAAGAAACAGTCACTAGAGTGAATTGGCAACCAACAGATTGGGAAAAAATCTTTGCAGTTAACCCAACTGACAAAGGGCTGATATGCAGAATTTACAAAGAACTCAAACAGATTTACAGGAAAAAAACAAACAAGCCCATTCAAAAATGGGCAAAGGATATGAACAGACACTTTACAAAAGAAGACATACACGAGGCCAACAAACACATGAAAAAATGCTCATAATCACTGGTCATTAGAGAGATGCAAATCAAAACCACATTGAAAGGATTCCTGTTTAACAAATGGTGTTGGGAAAACTGGCTAGCCATGTGCAGAAAGCAGAAACTGGACCCCTTCCTGACACCTTACACTAAAATTAACTCCAGATGGATTAAAGACTTAAACATAAGACCTGGCACCATAAAAACCCTGAAGAAAATCTAGGCAAAACCATTCAGGACATAGGAGTAGGCAAGGACTTCATGACCAAAACACCAAAAGCATTGGCAACAAGAGCCAAAATAGACAAATGGGACCTAATCAAACTCTACAGCTTTTGCACAGCAAAGAAACAGTCACTAGAGTGAATTGGCAACCAACAGATTGGGAAAAAATCTTTGCAGTTTACCCAACTGACAAAGGGCTGATATGCAGAATTTACAAAGAACTCAAACAGATTTACAGGAAAAAACAAACAAGCCCATTCAAAAATGGGCAAAGGATATGAACAGACACTTTACAAAAGAAGACATACATGAGGCCAACAAACACATGAAAAATGCTCATCATCACTGGTCATTAGAGATGCAAATCAAAACCACATTGAGATACCATCTCATACCAGTTAGAATGGTGATCATTAAAAATCTGGAGACAGCAGATGCTGAGAGGATGTGGAGAAATAGGAACACTCTTACACTGTTGGTGGGAGTGTAAATTAGTTCAACCATTGTGGAAGACAGTGTGGCGATTCCTCAGGACCTAGAAATAGAAATTCCATTTGACCCATCAATCCCATTACTGGGTATATATCCAAAGGACTATAATTCATTCTACTATAAGGACACATGCACACGAATGTTCATTGCAGCACTGTACAATAGCAAAGACCTGGAACCAACCCAAATGCCCATCGATGATAGACTGGACTGGGAAAATGTGGCACATACACCATGGAATATTATGCAGCAATCAAAATGATGAGTTTATATCCTTTGTAAGGACATGGATGAATCTGGAGAACATCATTCTCAGCAAACTGACACAAGAACAGAAAAGAAATACGCATATTTTCACTAATAGGTGGGTGAGAAATGAGAACACATGGACACAGGAGGGTCTACTACACACTGGGGTCTATTGGGGGTATGGGGAGGGACAGCAGGGGCAGGCTGGGGAGGGATAGGCTGGGGATAAATGCCAAGTGTGGGTGAAGGGGAGGAAGGCAGCAAAACACACTGCCATGTGTGTACCTATGCAACCATCTTGCACATTCTGCACATGTACCCCAAAACCTATAATGCAATAAAAATTTAAAAATTAAAAATATATCTGGAGACAACAGGTGCTGGAGAGGATGTGGAGCAATAGGAACACTCTTACACTGTTGGTGGGAGTGTAAATTATTTCAACCATTGTGGAAGACAGTGTGGTGATTCCTCAAGGACCTAGAAATAGAAATTCCATTTGACCCAGCAATCCCATTACTGGGTATATATCAAGGACTATAAATTTTCTACGATAAGGACACATGCACACGAATGTTCATTGCAGCACCGTTTATAACAGCAAAGACCTGGAACCAACCCAAATACCCATTGATGATAGATTGGACTGGGAAAATGTGGCACATATACACCATGGAATATTATGCAGCAATCAAAAATGACGAATTTATATCCTTTGTAAGGA
>CM038413.1:36438516-36491904 GCA_021498475.1 Saguinus midas | reverse complement strand
TTCAGCGTGTGCTCGCTCGCAGCACCTACATTAAAATTGGGATGCTAGACAGAATGCCGGCTTGGCCTCAGCAAAAATGACAAGCAAAGTGTTGTAGCATTCGTAATTATATTGTTTTTCTTGTGGTTTTTGTGAAAATCAAATAAAGACAGATTTGAGGTACCAAAAATAAAAATTGAAAGTTAGCTGGACGTGGAAATGAGGACACCTGCAACGCCAGCTACTTGAAGGGCAATGCTGGAAAATCGCTTGAACCCAAAAGACAGGTGTTGCAATAACTAAAATTTCAATGTTGTACTCCAGCCTGGGTGGGAAGAGCAAAAGTGTATGTCATAAAATAAGGGGGGCGTGGGGTGTAGTCACTCAGCACCTCGTCATGTTAGAGTTTCACAAACTCACCTGTATGATTACTTTTCTTTTTTCTTTTCTTCTTTTTATGAGGCGTTTTTTTCACCGGGATGCATAGGATGACCTCGAACTCGTGACCTCAGGTGACCCCCCCAAAGTGGTAAGATTGCTGGCGTGAGTCACAGGGCCCAACACAATCTCTCTGATTTCTTTTTAACAATAAAGTCGGGCGGATGAGCACGGTGACTCACAGGAGACTTTCATCCAGGCCCCTCGAAATCGAAAGGGGGTAAATAACGAGAAGTTGTGGGTTTGAGACCCGCCCGATCAACATGGTGTAACCCAGTCTTGAAAACGAAAACACCATTTGGTTTGGGCTGGGCTGCTCAAGCCTGTAATCACAGCAGTTGGAATGCTGAGGTGGGCCAATGGTGAGGTCACAGATTCGAGACTGGTCTCGAAAGAAAGTTCAGCCTGCTTGTTACAGAAAACAGAAAAACAGGAAAAAGCTGAGGCATGTTCACCGTGTGCTAGCTTCGGCAGCACCTACATTAAAATTGGGACGCCAGACAGAATGAAGGCTTGGCCTCAGCGCAAAAATGACAAGCAAAGTGTTGTAGCATTCGTAATTATATTGTTTCTCTTGTGGTATTTTGTGGAAATCAAATAGAGACAGATTTGAGGTACAAAAATAAAAATAGAAGTTAGCTGGATATAATGGTGCGGACACCTGCAATGCCAGCTACTTGAAGGGCATTGCAGGACAATCGCTTGAACCCAAAAGGCAGGTGTTGCAATAAGCAAAATCGCAATGTTGCACTCCAGCCTGGGTGAGAAGAGAGAAACAAACGTGGGTGGAGTCACTCAGCACCTCGTTTTGTTACAGTTGCACACACTCATCTGTATGATTGAATTTTTGTTTTGTTTTGGTTTGGTTTTTTTTTTTTTGCTTTTCTTTTTTTATTGTGAGGCGTTTTTTTCACCCGGTTGCCCAGGCTGACCTCGAACTCATGACCTCAGGTGACCCGCCCACCTTGGCCTCCCAAAGTGCTGATTGCTGGCTTGAGTCACAGCGCCCGCACAATCTCTCTGATTTCTTTTGAACACTAAAGTCGACCTGATGAGCACGGTGACTCAGGGGAGCCTGTCATCCAGGCAGGCACCTCGAAAACCAAGCCAGGTGGTTCACGAGAAGTTGCGGGTTCGAGACCCGCCGACCAACATGGGAAACCCAGTCTTGAAAACAGAAACACAATTTGGTTTTTGCTGGCTTCTCAAGCCTGTAATCACAGGAGTTAGAATGCTGAGGTGGGCGAATCGTGAGGTCACAGGTTCGAGACTGGTCTCGAAAGAAAGCGCAGCCCGCTCCTACAGAACACACAAAAAAAGAAAACATACAAAAGCTGAGACGGGTTCAGCGTGTGATCACTTTGGCAGCACCTACATTAAAATTGGGACGCTACACAGAATGCTGGCTTGGCCTCAGCGGAAAAATGACAAGCAAAGTGTTGTAGCATTCGTAATTATCTTGTTTTTTTTTTTTTTTTTGTGTAAATCAAATAAGACAGATTTGAGGTACAAAAAATAAAAATAGAAAGTTAGCTGGATATAAAGGTGCGGACACTTGCAACGCCAGCTACTTGAAGGGCATTGCAGGACAATCGGTTGAAACCAAAAGGCAGGTGTTGCAATAAGCAAAATCGCAATGTTGCCCTCCAGCCTGAATGAGAAGAGGGTAACAGTATGTCATACATAAAAGCGGGCAGGGGTGGAGTCACTCAGCACCTCGTTTTGTTACAGTTGCACACACTCATGTGTATGATTACTTTTCTTTTTCTTTTCTTCTTTTTATGAGGCGTTTTTTCACCGGGATGACCAGGCTGACCTCGAACTCGTGACCTCAGGTGACCCGCCCACCTCGGCCTCCCAAAGTGCTAAGATTGCTGGCGTGAGTCACAGCACCCGGCACAATCTCTCTGGTTTCTTTTGAACAATAAAGTCGGGCGGCCGAGCACATGACTCACGGTAGTTTATCGTCCAGGCAGGCACCTCGAAAACCAAGCCAGGTGGTTCACGAGAAGTTGCGGGTTCGAGACCCGCTGACCAACTTGGTGAAACCAAGTCTTGAAAACGAAAGCACGATTTGGTTTGGGCTGGGCTGCTCAAGCCTGTAATCCCAGCACTTATAATGCTGAGGCGGGCGGATCGTGAGGTCACAGGTTCGAGACTGGTCTCGAAAGAAAGCGCAGCCCGCTCCTTACAGAAAACAGAAAAACAGAGAAAAGCTGAGGCGGGTTCACCGTGTGCTCACTTCGGCAGCACCTACATTAAAATTGGGACGCCAGACAGAATGAAGGCTTGGCCTCAGCGCAAAAATGACAAGCAACGTGTTGTAGCATTCATAATTATATTGTTTCTCTTGTGGTATTTTGTGGAAATCAAATAAAGACAGATTTGAGGTACAAAAAATAAAAATAGGAAGTTAGCTGGACGTGGAAATGTGGACACCTGCAACGCCAGCTACTTGAAGGGCATTGCAGGACAATCGCTTGAACCCAAAAGCAGGTGTTACAATAAGCAAAATTCGCAATGTTGCACTCCAGCCTGGGTGAGTAGAGAGAAACAGTATGTCATAAAGAAAGGCTGGGCACGGGGTGGAGTCACTGGGCACCCCGTTTTGCAATGGTTGCACACACTTATCTGCGTGATTGAATTTTTTGTTTTGTTTTGTTTTGGTTTTTTTTTTTTTTTTTTTTGCTTTTCTTCTTTTATTGTGAGGCGTTTTTCACCGGGATGCCCAGGCTGACCTCAAACTCGTGACCTCAGGTGACCCGCCCACCTCGGCCTCCCAAAGTGCTAAGATTGCTGGCGTGAGACACAGCACCCGGCACAATCTCTCTGATTTCTTTTTAACACTAAAGTCGACCGGACGGGCACGGCGACTCAGGGGAGCCTGTCATCCAGGCGCCTAGATTGTCGAGACCCGCCAGACCCACATGGGGAAACCCAGTCTGGAAAACAGAAACACAATTTGGTTTGGGCTGGGCTGCTCAAGCCTGTAATCGCAGGAGTTAGAATGCTGAGGTGGGCGAATCGTGAGGTCACAGGTTCGAGACTGGTCTCGAAGAAAGCGCAGCCCGCTCTCTACAGAACACACACAAAAACGAAAAACATACAAAAGCTGAGACGGGTTCAGCGTGTGCTCACTTCGGCAGCACCTACATTAAAATTGGGATGCTACACAGAATGCCGGCTTGGCCTCAGCGGAAAAATGACAAGCAAAGTGTTGTAGCGTTCGTCATTATCTTGTTTTTCTTGTGTTTTTTGTGAAAATCAAACAAAGACAGATTTGAGGTACAAAAACTAAAAACAGAAAGTTAGCTGGATATAAAGGTGCGGACACTTGCAACGCCAGCTACTTGAAGGGCATTGCAGGACAATCGGTTGAAACCAAAAGGCAGGTGTTGCAATAAGCAAGAATCGCAATGTTGCCCTCCAGCCTGGATGAGAAGAGAGAAACAGTATGTCATACATAAAAGCGGGCGGGGGTGGAGTCACTCGGCACCTCGTTTTGTTACAGTTGCACACACTCATGTGTATGATTACTTTTCTTTTTCTTTTCTTCTTATTTTATGAGGCGTTTTTCACCGGGATGACCAGGCTGACCTCGAACTCGTGACCTCAGGTGACCCGCCCACCTCGGCCTCCCAAAGTGCTAAGATTGCTGGCGTGAGTCACAGTGCCCGGCACAATCTCTCTGATTTCTTTTTAACAATAAAGTCGGGCGGCCGAGCACATGACTCATGGGAGTTTATCGTCCAGGCAGGCACCTCGAAAACCAAGCCAGGTGGTTCAGGAGAAGTTGCGGGTTCAAGACCCGCCGACCAACTTGGTGAAACCCAGTCTTGAAAACAGAAACACAATTTGGTTTGGGCTGGGCTGCTCAAGCCTGTAATCACAGCAGTTAGAATGCTGAGGTGGGCGAATCGTGAGGTCACAGGTTGGAGACTGGTCTCAAAAGAAAGCACAGCCCGCTCCTTACAGAAAAACAGAAAAACAGAAAAACAGAAAACATAAAAAGCTGAGGCGGGTTCAGCGTGTGTTCACTTTGGCAGCACCTGCATTAAAATTGGGATGCTAGACAGAATGAAGGCTTGGCCTCAGCGCAAAAATGACAAGCAAAGTGTTGTAGCATTCGTAATTATATTGTTTCTCTTGTGGTATTTTGTGGAAATCAAATAAAGACAGATTTGAGGTACCAAAAATGAAAATTGCAAGTTAGGTGAACGTGGAAATGCGGACACCTGCAACGCCAGCTACTTGAAGGGCAATGCAGGAAAATCGCTTGAACCCAAAACAGGTGTTGCAATAACTAAAATCACAATGTTGTACTCCAGCCTGTGAGAAGAGAGAAACAGTATGTCATAAAGAAAGGTGGGGTGGGGGTGGAGTCACTCAGCACCTCGTCATGTTACAGTTGCACACTCACCTGTATGATTACTTTCCTTTTTCTTTTCTTCTTATTTTATGAGGCGTTTTTCACCGGGATGCCCAGGCTGACCTCGAACTGGTGACCTCAGGTGACCCGCCCACCTCGGCCACCCAAAGTGCTAAGATTGCTGGCGTGAGTCACAGTAGCCGGCATAATCTCTCTGGTTTGTTTTTAACAATGAAGTTGGGCGGCTGAGCACATGACTCATGGGAGTTTATCGTCCAGGCAGGCACCTCGAAAACCAAGCCAGGTGGTTCAGGAGAAGTTGCGGGTTCAAGACCCTCCGACCAACATGGTGAAACCCAGTCTTGAAAACAGAAACACAATTTGGTTTGGGCTGGGCTGCTCAAGCCTGTAATCACAGCAGTTGGAATGCTGAGGTGGGCGGATCGTGAGGTCACAGGTTCGAGAGTGGTCTCAAAAGACAGCACAGCCCGCTCCCTATAAAATACAAACAATCAGAAAACAAAAAAAGCTGAGGCGGGTTCAGCGTGTGCTCGCTCGGCAGCACCTACATTAAAATTGGGATGCTAGACAGAATGCCGGCTTGGCCTCAGCAAAAAATGACAAGCAAAGTGTTGTAGCATTCATAATTATATTGTTTTCCTTGTGGCTTTCTTGTGAAAATCAAATAAAGACAGATTTGAGGTACCAAAAATGAAAATTGCAAGTTAGGTGAACGTGGAAATGCGGACACCTGCAACGCCAGCTACTTTAAGGGCAATGCAGGAAAATCGCTTGAACCCAAAACACGGGTGTTGCCATAACTAAAATCACAACGTTGTACTCCAGCCTATGTGAGAAGAGACAAACAGGATGTCCTAAAGAAAGGTGGGGTGGGGGGTGGAGTCACTCAGCACCTCGTCATGTTACAGTTGTGCACACTCACCTGTATGATTACTTTCCTTTTTTCTTTTCTTCTTGTTTCTGTGAAGTGCTTTTTCACTGGGATGCCGAGGGTGACCTCGAACTCGTGACCTCAGGTGACCCGCCCACCTCAGCCTCCCAAAGTGCTAAGATTGCTGGCGTGAGTCACAGCGCCCGACACAATCTCTCTGGTTTCTTTTTAACAATAAAGTTGGGCGGCCGAGCACATGACTCACGGGAGTTTATCGTCCAGGCAGGGACCTCGAAAACCAAGCCAGGTGGTTCACGAGAAGTTGCGGGTTTGAGACCCGCCGACCAACTTGGTGAAATCAAGTCTTGAAAACGAAAACACAATTTGGTTTGGGCTCGGCTGCTCAAGCCTGTAATCCCAGCACTTAAAATGCTGAGGCGGGCGGATCGTGAGGTCACATGTTCGAGACTGGTCTCGAAAGACAGCGCAGCCCGCTCCCTATAAAATACAAACAATCAGAAAAACATAAAAAGCTGAGGCGGGTTCAGCGTGTGTTCACTTTGGCAGCACCTGCATTAAAATTGGGATGCTACACAGAATGCCGGCTTGGCCTCAGCGGAAAAATGACAAGCAAAGTGTTGTAGCGTTCGTCATTATCTTGTTTTTCTTGTGTTTTTTTGTGAAAATCAAACGAAGACAGATTTGAGGTACAAAAGCTGAAAACAGAAAGTTTGCTGGATATAAAGGTGTGGACACTTGCAACGCCAGCTACTTGAAGGGCATTGCAGGATAATCTGTTGAAACCAAAAGGCAGGTGTTGCAATAAGCAAGAATCGCAGTGTTGCCCTCCAGCCCGAATGAGAAGAGGGAAACAGTATGTCATACATAAAAGCGGGGCGGGGGGTTGAGTCACTCGGCACCTCGTTTTGTTACAGTTGCACACACTCACGTGTATGATTACTTTTCTTTTTTCTTTTCTTCTTATTTTATGAGGCGTTTTTTCAACGGGATGACCAGGCTGACCTCGAAATCGTGACCTCAGGTGACCCGCCCACCTTGGCCTCCCAAAGTGCTAAGATTGCTGGCGTGAGTCACAGTGCCCGGCACAATCTCTGGTTTCTTTTGAACAATAAAGTCGGGCGGCCGAGCACATGACTCATGGGAGTTTATCTTCCAGGCAGGCACCTCAAAAACCAAGCCAGGTGGTTCAGGAGAAGTTGCGGGTTCAAGACCCTCCGACCAACTTGGTGAAATCAAGTCTTGAAAAGGAAAACACAATTTGATTTGGGCTTGGCTGCTCAAGCCTGTAATCACAGCAGTTAGAATGCTGAGGTGGGCGAATCGTGAGGTCACAGGTTCGAGACTGGTCTCGAAGAAAGCACAGCCCACTCCTTACAGAAAACAGAAAAACAGAAAAACATAAAAAGCTGAGGCGGGTTCAGCGTGTGCTCGCTCGGCAGCACCTACATTAAAATTGGGATGCTAGACAGAATGAAGGCTTGGCCTAAGCACAAAATGACAAGCAAAGTGTTGTAGCATTCGTAATTATATTGTTTTCTTGTGGCTTTTTGTGAAAATCAAATAAAGACAGATTTGAGGTACAAAAATAAAAATAGGAAGTTAGCTGAACGTGGAGGTTCTGACACCTGCAACGCCAGCTACTTGAAGGGCATTGCAGGACAATCGCTTGAACCCAAAACAGGTGTTGCAATAAGCAAAATCGCAATGTTGCACTCCAGCCTGGGTGAGAAGAGAAAACAGGATGTCATAAAGAAAGGTGGGGTGGGGGTGGAGTCACTCGGCACCTCGTTTTGTTACAGTTGCACACACTCATCTGTATGATTACTTTTCTTTTTGCTTTTCTTCTATTTTTGTGAGGCGTTTTTCACCGGGATGCCCAGGCTGACCTCGAACTCGTGACCTCAGGTGACCCGCCCACCTCAGCCTCCCAAAGTGCTAAGATTGCTGGCGTGAGTCACAGCGCCCGACACAATCTCTCTGGTTTCATTTGAACAATAAAGTTGGGCGGCCGAGCACATGACTCACGGGAGTTTATCGTCCAGGCAGGGACCTCGAAAACCAAGCCAGGTGGTTCACGAGAAGTTGCGGGTTTGAGACCCGCCGACCAACTTGGTGAAATCAAGTCTTGAAAACGAAAACACAATTTGGTTTGGGCTCGGCTGCTCAAGCCTCTTATCCCAGCACTTAAAATGCTGAGGCGGGCGGATCGTGAGGTCACATGTTCGAGACTGGTCGTGAAAGACAGCATAGAGCACTTCCTATAAAATACAAAATATCAGAAAAACAAAAGATACCTCACGCGGTTTCAGCGGGTGCTCTCTGCGGCAGCACCTACATTAAAATTGGGACACTAAACAGAATGCCGTCTTAGCCGCAGTGCAAAAATGACAAGCAAAGTGGTGCTGTGGTCCGTAATTATATTGTTTTCCTTGTGGCTTTCTTGTGAAAATCAAATAAAGACAGATTTGAGGTACCAAAAATAAAAATTGCAAGTTAGCTTGACGTGGAAATGCGGACACCTCCAACACCACGTACTTGAAGGGCAATGCAGGAAAATCGCTTGAACCCAAAACACGGGTGTTGCAATAACTAAAATCGCAATGTTGTACTCCAGCCTGGGTGAAAAGAGACAAACATGATGTCCTAAAGAAACGCGGGGCGGGGGTTGGAGTCACTCAGCACCTCGTCATGTTACAGTTGCGCACACTCACCTGTATGATTACTTTCCTTTTTTCTATTTTTCTTGTTTGTCTGAGGCGCTTTTTCACCGGGATGCCGAGGGTGACCTCGAACTCGTGACCTCAGGTGACCCGCCCACCTGGGTCCCCCAAAGTGGTAAGATTGCTGGTGTGAGTCACAGCGCCCAACACAATCTCTCTGATTTCTTTTCAACAATGAAGTCGGGCGGACGAGCATGGTGACTCACAGGAGACTTTCATCCTGGCTCCTCGAAAACCACGGCGGGTGGATGACGAGAAGTTGTGGGTTTGAGACCCACCCGACCAACATGGTGTAACCCAGTCTTGAAAATGAAAACACAATTTTGTTTGGGCTGGGCTGCTGAAGCCCGTAATCACAGCACTTGTAATTCTGAGGCACGTGGATCGTGAGGTCACAGCTCCCAGCACAATCTCTGATTCCTTTTAACAGTAAAGTCAGGTGGACAAGCACGGTGACTCACAAGAGCCTGTCATCCCGGCCCCTCGATAACCAAGGCGGGCAGATCATGAGAAGTTTCGGGTTCAAGACTTGCCCAACAAACATGGTGTAACCGAGTCTTGAAAAGGAAAAAACAGTTTGGTTTGGGCTGGGCTGCTCAAGCCTGTAATCACAGCAGTTGGAATGCTGAAGCGGGCAAATCGTGAGGTCACAGGTTCAAGAACTGGTCTCGAAAGACAGTGCAGCCCGCTTTCTATAAGAAACAGAAAAACAGAAACACAATTTGGTTTGGGCTGGCTGCTCAAGCCTGTAATCCCAGCACTTGTAATTCTGAGGCACGTGGATCGTGAGGTCACAGGTTCGAGACTGGTCTCGAAAGACAGTGCAGCCCGCTTTCTATAAGAAACAGAAAAACATACAAAAGCTGAGACGGGTTCAGCGTGTTCTCGCTTCAGCAGCACCTACAGTAAAGTTGGGATGCTACACAGAATGCTGGCTTGGCCTCAGCAGAAAAATGACAAGCAAAGTGTTGTAGCATTCGTAATTATACTGTTTTCCTTTTGCTTTTTGTGAAAATCAAACAAAGACAGATTTGAGGTACAAAAACTAAAAACAGAAAGTTAGCTGGATATAAAGGTGCGGACATTGCAACGCCAGCTACTTGAAGGGCATTGCAGGACAATCGCTTGAACCCAAAAAGCAGGTGTTGCAATAACTAAAATTGCAATGTTGCACTCCAGCCTGGGTGAGAAGAGAAACAGTATGTCATAATCAAAGGCGGAGCTGGGGTTGGAGTCACTCAACACCTTTTTATGTTACAGTTGTGCACACTCATCTGTATGATTACTTTTCTTTTCTTTTTTGTGAGGCATTTTTCACCAGAATGCCAAGGGTGACCTCGAACTCGTGACCTAAGTTGACCCGCCCACCTCGGCCTCCCAAAGTGCTAAGATTGCTGGCGTGAGTCACAGCACCTGGCACAATCTCTGATTCCTTTTAACAGTAAAGTCAGGTGGACAAGCACGGTGACTCACAAGAGCCTGTCATCCCGGCCCCTCGATAACCAAGGCAGGCAGATCGTGAAAATTTTCGGGTTCAAGACTTGCCCGACCAACATGGTGAAACCCAGTCTTGAAAATGAAAACACAATTTGGGTTCGTCTCAGCTGCTCAAGCCTGTAATCCCAGCACTTAAAATGCTGAGGTGGGCGAATCGTGAGGTCACAGGTTCAAGAACTGGTCTCGAAAGACAGCACAGCTCTCCCTATCAAATACAAACAATCAGAAAAACAGAAAAACATACAAAAGCTGAGACGGGTTCAGCGTGTTCTCGCTTCAGCAGCACCTACATTAAAATTGGGACACTAGACAGAATGCTGGCTTGGCCTCAGCAGAAAAATGACAAGCAAAGTGTTGTAGCATTCGTAATTATACTGTTTTCCTTTTGCTTTTTGTGAAAATCAAACAAAGACAGATTTGAGGTACAAAAATAAAAATAGAAAGTTAGCTGGATATAAAGGTGCGGACATTGCAACGCCAGCTACTTGAAGGGCATTACAGGACAATCGCTTGAACCCAAAAAGCAGGTGTTGCAATAACTAAAATTGCAATGTTGCACTTCAGCCTGGGTGAGAAGAGAAACAGTATGTCATAATCAAAGGCGGAGCTGGGGTTGGAGTCACTCAACACCTTTTTATGTTACAGTTGTGCACACTCATCTGTATGATTACTTTTCTTTTCTTTTTTGTGAGGCATTTTTCACCAGAATGCCAAGGGTGACCTCGAACTCGTGACCTCAGGTGACCCACCCACCTCGGCCTCCCAAAGTGCTAAGATTGTTTGCGTGAGACCCAGCTCCCAGCACAATCTCTGATTCCTTTTAACAGTAAAGTCAGGTGGACAAGCACGGTGACTCACAAGAGCCTGTCATCCCGGCCCCTCGATAACCAAGGCAGGCAGATCGTGAAAATTTTCGGGTTCAAGACTTGCCCGACCAACATGGTGAAACCCAGTCTTAAAAATGAAAACACAATTTGGGTTCGTCTCAGCTGCTCAAGCCTGTAATCACAGCAGTTAGAATGCTGAGGTGGGCCAATCGTGAGGTCACAGGTTCAAGAACTGGTCTCGAAAGACAGTGCAGCCCGCTTATAAGAAACAGAAAAACATACAAAAGCTGAGACGGGTTCAGCGTGTTCTCGCTTCAGCAGCACCTACATTAAAATTGGGACACTAGACAGAATGCTGGCTTAGGGCAACACAAAATGACAAGCAAAGGGTTCTGCATTCGTAATTATACTGTTTTCCTTTTGCTTTTTGTGAAAATCAAACAAAGACAGATTTGAGGTACAAAACTAAAAACAGAAAGTTAGCTGGATATAAAGGTGCGGACATTGCAACGCCAGCTACTTGAAGGGCAATGCAGAAATATCGCTTGAACCCAAAAGGCAGGTGTTGCAATAAGCAAGAATCGCAATGTTGCACTTCAGCCTGGGTGAGAAGAGAAACCGTATGTCATAATCAAAGGCGGAGCTGGGGTTGGAGTCACTCAACACCTTTTTATGTTACAGTTGTGCACACTCATCTGTATGATTACTTTTCTTTTCTTTTTTGTGAGGCATTTTTCACCAGAATGCCAAGGGTGACCTCGAACTCGTGACCTCAGGTGACCCGCCCACCTCGGCCTCCCAAAGTGCTAAGATTGCTGGCGTGAGTCACAGCACCTGGCACAATCTCTGATTCCTTTTAACAGTAAAGTCAGGTGGACAAGCACGGTGACTCACAAGAGCCTGTCATCCCGGCCCCTCGATAACCAAGGCAGGCAGATCGTGAAAATTTTCGGGTTCAAGACTTGCCCGACCAACTTGGGGAAACCAAGTCTTGAAAATGAAAACACAATTTGGCTTGGGCTCGGCTGCTCAAGCTTGTAATCCCAGCACTTAAAATGCTGAGGTGTGCGGATCGTGAGTTCAGAGTTTCAACACTGATCTCGAAAGACAGCACAGCTCTCTCCCTATCAAATACAAACAATCAGAAAAACAGAAAAAGCTAAGACGTTTTCGGCGTGTGCTCGCTTCGGCAGCACCTGCATTAAAATTGGGACACTAGACAGAATGCTGGCTTAGGGGCAACACAAAAATGACAAGCAAAGGGGTTCTGCATTCCGTAATTATACTGTTTTCCTTTTTGCTTTTTTGTGAAAATCAAATAAAGACAGATTTGAGGTACCAGAAATAAAAATTGGAAGTTTGCTTAACGTGGAAATGCAGACATCTGCAACACCAGCTACTTGAAGGGCAATGCAGAAATATCGCTTGAACCCAAAAGGCAGGTGTTGCAATAACTAAAATTGCAATGTTGCACTTCAGCCTGGGTGAGAAAAGAAAAACCGTATGTCATAATCAAAGGCGGAGCTGGGGTTGGAGTCACTCAACACCTTTTTATGTTACAGTTGTGCACACTCATCTGTATGATTACTTTTCTTTTTTCTTTTCTTTTTTTTGTGAGGCATTTTTTCACCAGAATGCCAAGGGTGACCTCGAACTCGTGACCTAAGTTGACCCGCCCACCTCGGCCTCCCAAAGTGCTAAGATTGCTGGTGTGAGTCACAGTGCGTGGCACAATCTCTGATTCCTTTTTAACAGTAAAGTCAGGTGGACAAGCACGGTGACTCACAAGAGCCTGTCATCCCGGCCCCTCGATAACCAAGGCAGGCAGATCGTGAAAATTTTCGGGTTCAAGACTTGCCCGACCAACATGGTGAAACCCAGTCTTAAAAATGAAAACACAATTTGGGTTCGTCTCAGCTGCTCAAGCCTGTAATCCCAGCACTTGTAATTCTGAGGCACGTGGATCGTGAGGTCACAGGTTCAAGAACTGGTCTCGAAAGACAGTGCAGCCCGCTTTCTATAAGAAACAGAAAAACAGAAAAAAGCTGTGGCGGGTAAAGCAGGTGTTCACTGAGATCCAAGATGGCTGATCGCTAACAGCTCGGGATTGTAGCTCCCAGTGAAAGCTCAGAGAACGTGAGGACGCCACATTTTCAGAGGAGTTTTCGTCGCCCACGGACCAGAAGATTTCCAGTGGAGGAGCCCCGCGGGTCGCCAGCGCAACTTCTGTGGCTGGCGCAGCGGTTTTGTCGTCGCCTCGGCGCAGCAGCTCTTCATGTACAGTGAGCGGGACTGGTTCCCCTACTGACTGGTGTTTGGAGCTCCGGGAAGGCAGAGCCACTTGTTGTGGACTCAAGAAGGAAGCCAGACCGGAGATTCCCAGGCAGAAGAGCACCATCAGTCTTATCGCTGCTGTTTTGGCCGGCGCAGTGGGTTGCTCGGATTCCAGCACTGGGAATCAATAAATTGGACGTCCTCTCGGGAACTTAATCAGAAAGGCGCTAATTGTAAAGACATCAGATGGATAAATACACAATAAAGGGAAAAAAGCAGCCTAAAAAGGCCGAGAAAACTGAAAGTCAGAACCCCTCTCCCTCTACAGGGGATAGTAATTTCTCATCAGCAACGGAACAAGCCCTAATGGAAGAGGACTGTGTTCCAGTATCTGAAGGAGGTTTTAGAAGGTGGATGGTAAAAAACCTCTGGGAATTGAAACAACTTGTTCTAACCCAATGTAAAGAAACTAAGAACTTTGAAAAAAGGTTAGACGAAATGTTAAAAAGAATGGACAATATAGAAAGGAATATAAATGAACTAATGGAGTTGAAAAATACAACACGAGAACTTAGTGAAATATGCACAAGTTTGAATAGCCGAATTGATCAAGCAGAAGAAAGGATATCAGAGGTCGAAGATCAACTTAATGAAATGGAACGAGAAGGCAAGAATAGAGAAAAAAGGATGAAAAGGAATGAGCAAAGTCTCCAAGAATTATGGGACTATGTGAAAAGACGTAATCTACGTTTGATAGGTGTACCTGAATGTGATGGAGAGAATGAATCCCAGCTGGAAAATACTCTTCAGGATATTATCCAGGAGAATTTTCCCAATCTAGCAAAGCAGGATACCATTCAACCTCAGGTAATACAGAGAACACCACAAAGATATTCCTTAAGAAGAGCAACCCCAAGACACATAATCATTAGATTCACCAGGGTTGAAACAAAGGAGAAAATACTAAGGGCAGCCAGAGAGAAAGGTCAGGTTACCCACAAAGGGAAGCCTATTAGACTTACAGCAGATCTCTCAGTAGAAACCCTACAAGCCAGAAGAGAGTGGGGGCCGATATTTAACATCCTCAAAGAACAGAAATTTCAGCCCAGAATTTCATATCCTGCCAAACTAAGCTTCACAATTGAAGGAAAAATAAAATCTTTTATGAACAAGCAAGTACTCAGAGATTTTATTTCCACCAGGCCTGCTTTACAAAATCTTCTGAAAGAAGCATTATACACAGAAAGGAACAACCAGTATTAGCCTTTCTAAAAATATACCAAAAAGTAAAGAACATCAACAGAAAGAAGAATTTACATCAACGAATGGATAAAATAGTCAGTTAACATCAAATGGCAGTAAATTTTCTAATTAAAAAATACAGCCAAAATCTAACGGTTTACTATATCCAGACCCATTTCATATCCAAAGATATACATAGACTAAAAACAAAGGGTTGGAGAAAGATTTACCAACCAAATAAAGAAAAAAACAAAAAACAAAAATAAATAAATAAACAAAAAGGAGTTGCAATTCATGCATTTGATAAGGATTAATGCATCCTAACACCCAGATACATAAGACCCATAAAGAGATTCAGACTCAATGAAACAGAAAATAAATAAGGATATCCAGAATCTGAACTCAGATCAGTAACAAGTAAACTTAATAAGCACTTGTAGAACTCTCCACTTTAGATAAATAAAATATACATTCCATTTTAAATACACAAAATAATGATCGGCCATTATTAATAGCCATTTATAGAATAAAGCAATATTCATATTCTCTCTCCCTCTTTTTCTTTTCCAAAAAAAAAGCAGGTGTTCACTTCCATAGCACCTACATTAAAATTGGGATGCTACTCAGAATGCCGGCTTATCTGTAGCGCAAAAATGACAAGCAGAGGGGTGCAGCGTTTTGTAATTATCTTTTTGTGAGGCTTTCTTTTGAAAATCCAATAAGTACATATTTGAGGTACAAAAAATAAAATTGAAAGGTAGCTAAACTTGGTGGTGCGGACACCTGCAATCCCAGCTACTTGAAGGGCATTTCAGGACAATCGCTTGATCCCAAAAGGCAGGTGTTGCAATAAGCAAAAATCACACTGTTGCACTCCGGTCTGGGTGACAAGAGGGTAACAGTACATCATAAAGAAAGGCTGAGCGGGGTGTGGAGTCACTTGGAATGTCTTTTTGTTTCAATTGCACACACTCCTCTGTATGATTATTTTTCTTTTTTTTTCTTCTTTTTATATGACATGTTTTTTTCCCGGGATTCCCAGGCTGACCTCGAACTCTTGACCTCATTTTACCCGCCCACCTTGGCCTCCCAAAGTGCTAAGATTGCTGGCATGGGTCAGAGCGCCTGGCACAATGTCTCTGATTTTTTTTTAACAAGAACCTGGGCTGGCCCAGCACAGTGATTCATGGGAGCCTGTCATCCATGTGCCTCGAAAACCAAGGCAGGGAAATCACGAGAAGTTGCAGGTTCAAAACCCGTCCGACCAATATGGTGAAACCCCGTCTTGAAAATGTAAACACAATTTGGTTTGGGCTCAGCTTCTCAGGCCTGTAATCTCAGCACTTAGAATGCTGACTCGGGTGGATCGTGATGTCTCCAGTTCGAGACTGGACTGCAAAGACACAGCAAAGCCCATTCCCTATAAAAAAACATAAAACCAGAAAAACTTAAAAAAGCTGAGGCCGGTATGGCATGTGCTTGTTTCAGCAGCACTTGCAGTAAAATTGAGATGCTACACAAAATGCCAGCTTGGCCGCAGCACAAAAATTACAAGCAAAGGGGTACAGCATTTGGTAATTAGTTTTTTTCCATGTGGCTGTTTTGTGGAAATCAAATAAAGACAGATTTGAGGTACAAAAAAATTTAAAATAGGAAGTTAGTTGGACGTGTTGGTGCAGACACCTGCAACCCCAGCTACTTGGAGGGCATTGCAGGACAATCGCTTGAACCCAAAATGCAGGTGTTGCAATAAGCAAAAATCACAGTTTTGCACCCCGGCCATGGTTACCAGAGGAAAAGAGTACGTCGTAAAAAAGGCTGGGCGGGACATGGAGTCACTCAGCACCTCGTTTTTTACAATTGCACACTCTCATCTGTCTGATTACATTACTTTTCTTTTTCTTTTTTTTATGTGAGGTGTTTTTTCACCATAATGCCCAGGCTTACCTCGAACTCGTGACCTTAGGTGACCCGCCCACCTCGGCCTCCTAAATGCTAAGATTGCTGGAGTGAGTCATGGAGCCCGGCACAGTCTGTCAAATTTCATTTTTAACAATAAAGTCGGCTGGCCAGGCACAGTGACTCACGGGAGCCTGTCATCCAGGCGCCTTGAAAACCAAGATGGGCGGATCACGAGAAGCTGTGTGTTTGAGACTTGCCCAACCAACATGGTGAAACCTTGTCTTTAAAATGAAAACAAAATTTGGTTTGGGCTCAGCTGCTCCTGCCTGTAATCCCAGCACGTAGGATGCCGAGGCGGGCACATCGTGACGTCACAGGTTTGATTCTGGCCTTGAAAGACACAGCGAAGCCCGCTCCTTATAAAAAACAAACAAACAAAAAACATAAAAAAGCTGAGGCAGTCATGGCATGTGCTCGCTTCAGCAGCACCTGTACCAAAATTGGGATGCTACACAGAAGGCTGGCGTGACCACAACGCAAAAATGACACAAAAAGGAGTGCAGCATTTTGTATTTTTTTGTGTGTGGTGGCTGTTTTCTGGAAATTAAATAAAGATAGATTTGAGGTACAAAAAAGTAAAAATAGAAAGTTAGGTGGACATGGTGGCGTGGACACCTTTAACCCCAGCTACTTTAAGGGCATTGGCAGGACAATCACTTGATCCCAAAAGAAAGGTGTTGCAATTAGCAAAGATCACACTGTTGCAGTTCAGCCTGGGTGACAATAGGGTAACAGTATGTTATGAAGAAAGACAAGGCAAAGGGTGGAGTCACCCGGCATCTCATTCTGTTACAATTGCAGACACTCATCTGTCTGATTACTTTTTTCTTCCTTTTTCTGTTTTTTATGTGAGGTCGGTTTTCACTGGGATGCCCAGGCTGACCTCAATTTTCTGACATCAGATGACCCACCCATCTGGGCCTCCCAAAGTGCTAAGATTGGTGGCGTCAGTCACAGTGCCCGGCACAGGCTGTTTGATTTTTTTTAACAATAAAGTCGGCCAGTCAGGCAAGGTGGCTCATGAAAGACTGTAATTTATGCACCTCGAGAACCAATGTGGGCAGATCACGAGAAGTTGCGGGTTTGAAACCCGCCTGACCAACATGGTGAAACACCATCTTTGAAACAAAAAAAAAATTAGTTGGGGCTCAGCTCCACAGGCCTGTAATCCCAGCAGTTAGAAATTCGAGGCGGGCGGATCATAAGGTCACGGGTTTGAGATGGTCCTCAAAAGACACAGCACAGCCCTCTCCCTATAAAAACAGTAAAACAGAAAAATATAAAAATCTGAGGCAGGCATGGCATGTGCTCACTTTGGCAGCACCTGCACTAAAATTGGGATGCTACACAGAAGGCTGGCATGGCCGCAGGGCAAAAATGACATGAAAAGGAGTGCAGCATTTCGTATTTTTTTGTGTGTGGCTGTTTTGTGGAAATCAAATAAAGATAGATTTGAGGTACAAAAAAGTAAAAATAGAAAGTTAGCTGGATGTGGTGGTGTGGACACCTGTAACCTTAGCTACTTGAAGGGCATTGGCTGGACAATCACTTGAACTCAAAAGAAAGGTGTTGCAATAAGCAAAGATCGCACTGTTGCACTCCAGCCTCAGTGACAAGAGGAAAACAGTACATCATAAAGAAAGGTGGGGAGAAGGGTAGAGTCACCAGGAACCTCGTTTTGTTACAGTTGCAGACACTTTGTCTGATTGCTTTTCTTTTTTTTTTCTCTTTTTTATGTGAGGTGGGTTTTCACTGGAATGCCCAGGCTGACCTCAAACTCGTGACCTCAGGTGACCTGCCCACCTTGGCTTCCCTAAGCGCTAAGATTGCTGGCTTGAGTCACAACGCCCAACAAAGTCTCTCTGATTTCTTTTTTTAAAAATAAATTCGGCTGGCCAGGCAGGGTGGCTCATGGGAGCCTGTAATTTAGGCACCTCAAAAGCCAATGTGGGTGGATCATGAGAAGTGGCAGGTTCAAGACATGCCTGACCAACATGGCGAAACCTCATCTTTGAAACAAAAAAAAATTGTTTTGGCTCGGCTCCTCAGGCCTGTAATCCCAGCACTTAGAATGCCAAGGCGGGAGGATCGTGAGGTCACAGGTTCTATACTGGTCTCAAAAGGCACAGTGCAGCCCGCTTCCTATAAAAAAAAAAAAGAAAGAAAAGCAGGCCAGGCACAGTGGCTCACGCCTGTAATCCCAGCACTTTGGGAAGCCGAGGTGAGTGGATCACGATGTCAAGAAATCAAGACCATCCTGGTCAACATGGTGAAACCTCGTCTCTACTAAAAATACAAAAAATTAGCTGGGAACGGTAGTGCATGCCTGTAATCCCAGCTACTTAGGAGGCTGAGACAGGAGAATTGCCTGAACCCAGAAGGCAGAGGTTGCAGTGAGCCAAGATCATGCCATTGCACCCCAGCCAGGGTAACAAGAGCAAAACTCCGTTTCAAAAAGAAAAATGGAAAAACAGAAAAACATAAAAAATCTGAGGCAGGCATGGCATGTACTTGCTTTGGCAGCATCTGCACTAAATTTGAAACACTACACAGAAGGCCGACATGGCCACAGTGCAAAAATGACACAGAAAGGGGTGCAGCATTTTGAATGTTTTGTTCTTGTTGTTGTGGCTGTTTTGTGTAAATCAAATAAAGATAGAGTTGAGGTACAAAAAAGTAAAAATAGAAAGTTAGTTGGACGTGGTGGTGTGGACACCTGTAACCCCAGCTACTTGAAGGGCATTGGCAGGACAATCGCTGGAACCCAAAAGAAAGGTGTTGCAATAAGCAAAGATCACACTGTTGCACTTCATCCTGGGTGACAAGAGGTAAAGAAATTACATCATAAAGAAATGTGGGTCAAAGGGTATAGTCTCCAGGCACCTCGTTTTGTTACAATTGCACACACTCATCTGTCTGTTTACTTTTCTTGTTCTTTTTCTCTTTTGTATGTGAGGTGGGTTTTCACCAGCATGCCCAGGCTGACCTCAAGCTCGTGACCTCAGGTGACCCACCCATCTTGGCCTCCCAAATGGCTAAGATTGCTGGCTTGGGTCACAGCGCTTGGCAAAGTCTCTCTGATTTGGTTTTTTACAATAAATTTGGTCAGCTGGGCCAGGTGGCTCTTGGGAGTCTATAATTTACACACTCGAAAACCAATGCAGGCAGATCACGAGAAGTTGCAGGTTTGAGACCCGCCCGACCAACATGGTGAAACCCCGTTTTTGAAATGAAAAAGAAATTTGGTTTTGGCTCGGCTCCTCAGACCTGTAATCCCAGCACTTAGAATGCCGAGGTGGGTGGATCCTGAGTTCACAGGTTCGAGACTGGCCTTGAAAGACACAATACAGCCCACTTTCTATAAAGAACAGGAAAACATAAAATAGCTGAGGCAGCCATGGCATGTGCTTGCTTCTGCAGCACCTGCACTAAAATTGGGATGCTACACAGTAGCCCAGCATGGCCTCAGTGCAAAAGTGACACCCAAAGGAATGCAGCATTCTGTATTTGTTTTTTCTTGTGGTTGTTTTGTGGAAGTCAAATAAAGATAGATTTGAGATACAAAAAAGTAAAAACAGAAAGTTTGCTGGACATGGTGGTGTGTACACCCATAACCCCAGCTACTTGAAGGGCAATTGCAGGACAAGCACTTGAACCCAAAAGGCAGGTGTTGCAATAAGCAAAGATCTCACTGTTGCACCACAGCCTAAGTGACAAGAGGGAAACAGTGTGTCATAAAGAGAAACCGGGTGGGGAGTGGAGTCTTCAGGCACCTCGATTTGTTACAATTGCATGCACTCATCTGTCTTATTACTTTTCTTTTTGTATTTCTCCTTTTTTATGAGAGTTGGGTTTTCACGGAAATGCCCAATCTGTGAGACCTCAGGATTTGCTCACCTCGGCCTCCCAAAGTTTTGGCCAGTCTGGAATCTGTGAGTTCAGGATCCACTCGCTTCGGCCTTCCAATGTGCTGGGATTACAGGCGTGAGCCGCCAAGCCCAAGCCATGTTTTGTTTTCATTTTGAACTGGGGTTTTTCCATGCTATTCAGGCAGGTTTTGAACCCGCAACCTCCCGTGATTAGTTTGCCTTTGTTCACCTGACTTTTTTTTTTTGTACCTCAAATCTATCTGCATTTGATTTCTACCAAACAGCCAGAATGGAAAAATAAAAATTCAGAATGCTGCACATCTGTGTGTGTCATCCTTGCGCTGCTTCCCTCCCGGCCTTCTGTGTAGCATCCCAATTTTAGTATAGGTGCTACAGAACCGAGCACATGCCATGCCCGCCTCAGATGTTTTATTTTTTTCTGTTTTTAAATTTTTTATGGGGAGCGGTTTGCACTGTGTTGTTATTGGCCAGTTTCGAACCTGTGACCTCAGATTCACTCTCCTCGGCCTTCCAACTTACTGGGATTACAGGCGTGAGCCATCGAGCCGAATCCATGTTTTGTTTTTGTTTTAAACTGGGGTTTCTTCATGTTGGTCGGGCTGTTCTCAAACCCAGAACCTCGCGTGATCTGCCCACCTTGGTCTCTGACGTACCTCAATGTAAGGCTCCTGTGAGCTACTGTGACCAGCCTGACGAATTTATTGTTAAAAAAAAATGTGAGAGACTGGGCCGGACGCTGTGACTCACAGCAGCAGTCCTAGCACTTTGGGAGGCCAAAGTGGGTGGGTCACCTGAGGTCACAAGTTCGAGGTCAGCCTGGGCATTCTAGTGAAAACCCACCTCATTTACAAAAAAAGTGAAAAAGAAAAAAAGAAATCAGACAGATCACTGTGTACAGTTGTAAGAAAACGAGGTGCCGGGTGACTCCACCCCCCACCCCGCCTTTCTTCATGATGTACTGTTTTCCTCTTGTCACCCAGGTTGGACTGCAATGGTTCGATCTTGACTTATTGCAACATCTGCCTCCTCGGTTTAAGGCATTGTCCTGCCTCAGCCTCCCAAGTAGCTGGGGTTGCAGGTGTCCACACCACCACGTCCAGCTAACTTTCTGTTTTTTTTTTTTTTTTTAAACCTCAAATCTATCTATATTTGATTTCTACAAAACAGCCAGAATGGGAAAAAAAAATATTCAGAATGCCGCACCCTTTTGCGTGTCATTTTTGCACAGCGTCCCTCCCCCCCCGCCTTCTGTGTAGCATCCCAATTTCAATGTAGGTGCTGTTCAACCGAGTACATGCCATGTTCGGCTCAGATTTTTTATTGTTTTCTGTTTTTAAATTTTTTATAGGGAGTGGGTTGCACTGTGTTGTTCATGGCCAGTATCGAACCTGTGACCTCAGGATCTGCTCGCCTCAGCTTTCCAACATGCTGGGATTACAGGCGTGAGCCACCGAGCCCAACCCATGTTTTGTTTTTGTTTTAAACTGGGGTTTCTCCATGTTGCTCCAGCCAGTCTCGAACCCGTAACCTCACATGATCTGCCCGCCTTGGTCTCCGAAGTGCCTTGATGAAAGTCTCCCATGAGCCACTGTGACTGGCCGGCCGACTTTATTGTTAAAAAATAAATCAGAGATACTGTGCCAGGCGCTGTGACTCATACCAGCAATTCTAGAACTTTGGGAGGCCAAGATTGATTCTGAATTCAATGGATTAAGACTATCTTGGTGTCTTTTATGGCACCCAGAGTGTCTGCCTGGCCTTTGTTGATTCTTTCATGTTTCTTGGGGCCTCAGGGATCCACCTATTGCCACTGCAGCTGCAGCCATTGCCCCAGAATCCTCTTTCCACCCACATGGCCGGCAGACCCGACAACTCTGACATCCAGCAGACTTATGGGGGGCTGACCACCACCACATTACAAAGCCAAGGCACACACCAGTGGTATGTGGTTACTAGCCCATGGTGGCTGTGGTGACACTCCCCAAGGCAGAGCCTGCTTGGGTATCATATTGGTCTGCCTCCACAGGCCAAAGAGCCATTCAAAAAGGAAGGATCAGTAGGTAGCCTTGGGGAAGGAGCACACATGCAGGTCTGGTGCTCACAAGGGCAGGGTCACGGGATCCAGCTGAGAGCTCAGGCAGAAACCTCGGGCATAGCCTGGCCACCAAGAAATACGACTGCATCATCCCAGTGCCACAGACACGATTATGGTCCCTCAGTTCTCCTGCCCAGGATGCTGGCTGGCCCATTGCACTGCTGTGGAGCCCCCTCACGGGCCCCAGGCCCCACCACTGGTGGCCTTGAAGAGACCCCCACCACCAGCCCAACACCAAGTCAATATGCCCAGAATCTCATCCATCCCTAACCCAGTCTCACTCCGGGCAACTGGCACGCCCCATTATGCGGACACTTTTCTGGGCCCAGGCGGCCTGACCTGTTGCCCCCCACACAGCACCATCATTGGCACCTGCCATGGCTAGGCACAGGAGAGAGCAGAGAGCCAGCTCACAGCAGAAGTGGGTCACGCTCCAGATGGAACACCACATGCACCCAGAATTCAACTGAGGACCTCCCCAACAGCTAGGACGCAGGGCCCAGCCCATCGGGATCCTCCCTAACTCAGAGGGGAAAGGCACGGGGCACAGTAGGAGATGAGCAGCACTAGGTCCCCAGCACAGGGACCAGCAGACCCTTCTAATCCCCATCACCAAGAGGAACTCTGCTTACACATGAACGAATCCAATCGCTATGGTAGCGCTACCACAACACAGAGAGGTAGCAGGTCAGAGGAGTTCGCTATCCCAAGGCACACCTCTCGGATTGTTAGAGAAGACTCTCACTGAGTGTGGGTCAGACTTCCCTACCCATCAGTCGCCTTTTATTGGGCCACCCATGAAAGCACTCAGGGACACCTGAGGAAGGGTGGGGTGCAGTCTACGGTGAGAGTAGGAAAACCCGAGCCACCCTTTACCCCACATAGAAGGGTTGCACCTCCCTCAACCACCTCAATGACACTCCCTGATGAGCTGAGCTTTTCCTCAGGACCCACACACAGACCCTAAGGCAGCAACCAGAGGAGAGGGCCCCAGTGGCAGAAACAACCCCGCTCAGCCTCAGACACCTGAGGGACAACCCAGAGCACTCCAGGAGCACCACAAAAGCCCAAGAGCAGCCAACACTTACACCACCTCAACAAGGGCAGCACGACACACTGGCAGGTAAGACCCCATTGCCATGGGGAGGGGACACTGATGCAGGGCAATGACCACAGAAGTGACAGTGAGGGATACCTCCTGCATCAGAGAACTTTGCCACCTTCACCAGGCATTGAGCGGGGGAGCACACTGAGGTCATGCCAGATCCTGTACCCCTATGCTTCCCGACACAAGCCCCACAGGTGGGGAGAGAAGAGGCAAGGGGCCCCCATGGGTGGGACGAGAAGAACAGTACCATCCCCCATGAATATCCATCACTCACCCACCGTGAATTGTTTGCGGCCCAGAAGAGCATGACATCACCACATCGATTGGAAAAAGACCCAGAGAAGAGCAACGGGGGTCAGCCTCATTAAAACCACCAAGCTGACCAGCCTGCAACTGGCCAGCCCTGCTCTGGGAAAGAGACGGTGGACAACCCCAGGGGAGAGAAAAACACCTGACACACATGGAACGGAGCCAACAGGGTGGGGTTGTCATGACCGCCCTGGGTGCCCACAGCAGAGATCGCACACACAGGCAGATGAAAGCCTGCCCCCATCGGTGTTTCTCTGCCACACCCAGTTGGGTCAGAGGAGACCCCCACCCAGGGCGGCCCCAGGGAGTTGGGACACTCAGTCAGTGCACAGGAGGCAAGGCACAGGGGCCCCAGCTGGCAGCTCAATCGAGAGCAGGGCGGGCTAGCCAGGTCACCGGTAGACCAGAGGCCCCCCTCACACATTTAGACACCCAACTTCTCCAGCGACGGGTTGCCAGAGAACAGTCTGTCAGCAATAACCTGGTGGCTCAAAATGCCAACTCAGAGTAAAAATTATACCCGCCCAGGGGGCAGGGGGTCGAGTCACTGGCCACATTGCTGACTCAGAAATGCATGACACAAACATCTGTCCCCAAAAAGGCTGCCATCGCAGCCAGACACAGAGCATCCAGGGCTGTCTGGTCGACCCCAAGACACAGGAGCAGCAGCGGGGCCAGAGATGCCCTCTGGGACACCAGTGCCACGCAGAGACTGGCCCGTGCTTCCAGAGCAAGACTCTTTTGGTGGTCCCCTCACACGCGAGGGGCACACGAAAGGCTGAAGGCACTCAGGGACCACTCTCTGACTACAAACGTGGATTTGGAAGAAAAGTGTCACAGCAGAGGGACCACGGCTGGGAGCAGCACCCAGAGAGGATGGCACAGGATGGCCACTGACTTCCCATGGGGACTTGGAAAAGAAATTCTGTGGGTGTCTTAGGTGGCCATGGCCCACACAGGCCCATGACAGCACCGGGAAAGGGCATCCCCGGTTACCCATGCCATGCACAGAGGTTCACTGCGGGTCGTGGGTTGAGCCTCTGGAGCTACTGCATGCTGGTCAACCAGCCCAGGCAGCCCTCACACTGCTCTCAGGCCTGGAAACTCAGCGACAGCCTGCCCCTGTATAACCCTGCATGCCCGAGTTCTGACTCACAAGTGACTCGGCAGTGCTCTGGTGCCACAGGGACAGCCCCGCTGATGGATGCAGGCTTTCTGGAGCACTGCCTAGCTTACAGCAGGAATGATCCCCTCCCTCGGCAGCTATCACTGAAGCTCCAGAAGCCAAGAGAACTATATAAAAGCGGCCGCCAGTTGGGGCTTGACAATCGGCAACAACCATATCCAAACCTGTCCCAAAGACAGATCCGGATGGCAGGGCGGCTGGCGGACTGCAAAACAGAAAGTCTTCATGCGGCCAGAAACATAGCCCCTCCACCCCAACCCCACAGAAACCGTCCTCCAAACGTGTCTCTGCATAGACCGAGATAGACTCAAAAGACAAGCCAATGAAGTGTGGGTGTTTGAAGACGCATCTCTGAGCTAGAAAGAACATACAGGTTTCAGTCACGAGTCGTTCAGGTGACAGAGAGACACAGAATGAGGACACTTTCACAATTCACATGGTGGGTGGAAGACAGAAAGGGGATAGAAAAAAGAGACATGAAGGAAAGAGGGAGGGAAGAAAGAAAGCAGGGAGGGTGGAGGAAGGAGATGGAGAAAACAGAGAGACAGAATTTTTAAAAACTGGAGAAAATATATAACAAAAGAGAGGTGGAAAATGAAGAAAGATGAAAAAGAGAAGAAATGAGAAAAGAGCTGAAGGAAACAAGGGCAAAAGAGAGAAAAAAATGAAGTATAAAAGACAAAGAAAGAAAGAAAAAAGGAATGAAACAGGAAAAAGGAAAGAAGGGAGAAAGGAAGGAAGAAAAGAAAAAGAAAGAAACAAAGAAAGAAGAAAAAAAGAAAGAAAAAAGAGGCTAATGCCCTTTTTAACGTTAGCCCACCTGCATCCAGGTAAAAAAAAAAAAAAAAAAAGAAAAGAAAAGAAGGAAGAAAGAAAAAGACAGAAAATAGAGAAAATAAAACTCTGTACTCAACATAATCAGGCCTGGCCACAGAACAAGGCTCCATCTAGAAAGACAGAGAGACAGAGAGAAAGAAAGAGCAAGTGAGATAGAAAGACAGACAGACAGAAAAAAAGAGTGTGTGAGAGGGAAAGAAAGAAAGAAAGAAAGAAAGAAAGAAAGAAAGAAAGAAAGAAAGAAAGAAAGAAGAAAGGAAGGAAGGAAGGAAGGAAAGAAGGAAGGAAGGAAAGAAAGAGAGAGAGAGAAGCTGGGCAAAGTGGCTCATGCCTGTCATCCCAGCACTTTGGGAGGCCGAGGTGGGTGGATCACAGGGTCAGGAGTTCGAGACCAGCCTGGCCAAAATGTTGAAACCCCGTCTCTATCTCTACTAAAAATACAAAAATCAGCTGGGCGCAGTGGCACGCGTCCGTAATCCCAGCCACTCAGGAGACTGAGGCAGGAGAATTGCTTGAACCCAGGAGGCCAAGGTTGCAGTGAGCCGAGATTGCATCATTGCACTCCAGTCTGAATGACAGAGTGAGACTCTGTCTCAAAAAAAAGGAAAACAAACACACACACACACACACACACACACACACACAAAACACAGAAACAATGAAAGAAACACAGGAACAACAAAAGAAACAAACAAGAAATAAAGAACTGGAAAAGGCAATTAGGAAGAGCACATCAAAAGGAGAAAGAATAGAAAGATTTCTTTTTTAAAAATCCTCTAAAAGCATAGTAAGTCCCAGGGAGGGGCTACGACACAGCTTCCACCTTATGAATATGTTGGCCAGGAAATAAAAATACCACACGTAACGTAACCGTTAAAAGTGACTGTGAGCTGGGCACGGTGGCTCATGCCTGTCATCCCAGCACTCTGGGGGGCTGAGGCGGGTGGGCCACCTGAGGTCCAAGAACAGGCTGGCCAACATGGTGAAACCCTGTCTCTGCTAAAAATACAAAAAAAAGAATTCTTTAATTTTAATGTTAAAAAAATCCTCCAGGCGTGGTGGTGCATGCCTGTAACCCCAGGCACTCAGGAGGCTGAGGCAGGAGAATCGCTAGAACCCGGGAGGTGGAGGTTGCCATGAGCCGAGATCTTGCCATTGCACTCCAGCTCGGGTGACAGAGTGAGACTATGTCTCAAAAGAAACACACACACACACACACACACACACACACACACACACACACGAAACACAGTAACAACGAAAGAATCAAAGAAAAAAGACAGAACTGGAAAAGGAAATTAGGAAGAGAGAAATAAAAGGAGAAAGGATAGAAAGATTTTTTTTTTAATCCTCTATAATCATAGTAAGGCCCAGAGAGGGGCTACAACGCACCTTCTACCTTATGAATATGTTGGCCAGGAAAATAAAAATATCACACGTGCACTGTGTCCGTCTATGAGAGGGCAGGGACAGGACGTGGGAAAATGACTAAACATCACACGTGATGTGTCGCACCCGGCGAGCCCTTTCTAGATGGTAACAGGGCTGAGGATGAATTTGGGCGAGCTGGTTGAATCCACACCTCTGTGCTCCCTCAGTCCTCTTTGGCTTAGGATAGAGTGACTATAGTCCATTGTTGACTCAGCTGGAGACTTTTCCCACCAGCCCAGTTAACGGTTCCATATACCATCCCCATCAGATGGGATTTCTCCGTTTCCCTGGCTGGTCTAAAACTCTTGGGCTCAAGCAATCTGCCCACCTCTGCCTCCCAAAATGCTCCTCCAAAAAAAAAAAGTTTGGAAGCATGCCCAGCCTGAGCAACCTTTATTTTTAAGGCCTTGAAGAATGGTTAAAAAAAATCAAAGATAGATTCAACAACTTCCAATACTGATGAATAGGAGTGAGAGAAGACATCTTTGTCCTGTGCCAGTTTTCAAAGGCTTAACAATTAAAAAATTAACTGGGGAGGATCTTCCGAGATGGCATCATAGAGGCGACTCAGGATTGCAGCTCTCAGTGAAGGCACAGAGGGTGAGTCCTAGCCGCATTCTCAGATGGACCTTTTTTGCCCACAGAACGTTGAAAGTCCCAGGTGTGGGAGAGACATGGGACACCAGCACAGACGGCTCACGTGGCCAGTTTGGCCGGCGCTGCAGCGCAGTGGCACTCGGCACAAAACTCACTGCTCTGGGTGCCCTGTTAAACCGACAATCTGAGATTTGGAAGGGCAGATTGGCATGTCCATCTGATTGAACAGGACTTGGACAATGAGCCAGACCAGGAGATTCCTGGGAAGTGTGATCTGAGCCAGTGCAGTGGGCAGTGGCACGAGAGATCACACGGATCCCAGTGCCCTATCGGCAGGCAACTGGGGCGCCAGTGAGAGAGTCAAATGTTCAGCTTGGGTAGAGGAAGAGAGAGAGAGAGGACAGACTCTGAGGCAGAAAGATGGGTAATTGGTGTCGGCGGGTCCCACCCTCATGGGGACAAGCAGGGCAGCAATTGGAGGTGCTCGGGGCTGAGAGTTTTGCTGCTGCACAGTTGAATCTAGGATGGTGCAACTTAGTGGGGAAGGGACGTCCGCCATTACTGACGCAATCCGCCCCTACTGAAGTGCCGCCCAGTGCTGACGCAGCCTGCCGTTGCCGAGGCAACCCGCCATAACAGAGACTCCACCAGCAGGGCAGAGTGCATCACAGCAGAATGGAGTGCCATGGCAGCAGACGGACCCACGCTAGCAGGGCAAAGCCTCGACAGGCAAATAGTGAATAGACTACCTCCTAGCCAGGCAGGACAGTGCAACAGATAATCATAAAGAAAGCCTCAACTCCCTGAGACAGAGCATCTAAAGAAGGGAGAAAAAGAGGGGGGGTTATGAGTTCTGTTGCAGCAGAAATAAACACATCACCCCAACAACCCTGAATGAACAATGGAGCTCACAGCTCATCAATGGAGCTCCTATAAGCAAAGACCGTCTCCTCAAGCAGCTCCTGACCCCTGTATATCCAAAAAGTCACCCCCAAAAAAGACTGACCTTTGGCGGGGATCATTGTGGGACAAAGATAGCAGAAGAAGAAACTGGTAGCATCCCTCACTGTTCCGCAGCTGCTACAGGTGCACCCCAGACAAGCAGGGCCTGGAGTGGACCTCAGCACTCGTACAGCAGAGGGGCTAGACCATTAGAAGGAAAATTAAGTAACAGAAATACTTCATCATCAACAATCTGGGCATCCACTTAGAGACCCAATTGAAAAATCAGCAACACCTAAGACGAGAGGTGGATAAATCCATAAAGACTGGAATAAACCAGGGCAAAAAGGAGGAAAACACCTGAAACCAAAACACCTCACCTCCTACAAAGGAATAAAACTCCTCACCAGCAAGTGAACAAAGCTGGACTGAGAATGAGTGTGAAGAAATGACGAAATCAGACTACAAAAAGTGAATAATGAGAAACTTCAGTGAGCTAAAAGAACATGTTCTAAATCAGTGCAAACAAACTAAGAACCTTGAAAAAATATATGAAAACAGATTCGAGGAAATGATAACAAGAATGGAAAACTTAGAGAGGAATATGAATAAATTGAAGGAGCTGAAAAACACAACACGAGAACTTCGTGAAGCATGCATAAGTTTCAACAGCCGAATTGACCAAGCAGAAGAAAAAATATCAAAAGTCGAAGATCAACTCAATGAAATAAGACAAGAAAACAAGATTAGAGAAAAAAGCACAAAAGAAATGAACAAAATGTCCAAGAAATGTGGGACTATGTGAAGAGACCCAACATACGTTTGATAGGTGTACCAGAATGTGATGAAGAGAATGAATCCAAGCTGGAAAATACTCTTCAGGATATTATCCAGGAAAATTTCCCCAACCTAGCAAGACAGGTCAATACCCAACTCCAGGAAATACAGAGAACACCACAAAGATACTCTGCAAGAAGAGCAACCCCAAGCCACATAATCGTCAGATTCACCAGGGTTGAAATGAAGAAGAAAATACTAAGGGCAGCCAGAGAGAAAGGTCGGGTCACCCACAAAGGGAAGCCCATTAGACTCACTGCAGATCTCTCAGCAGAGACACTACAAGCCAGAAGAGAGTGAGGTCCAATATTCAACATCATTGAAAAAAAGAACTTTCAACCCAGAATTTCATATCCAGCCAAACTGAGCTTCATAAGTGAAGGAAAAATAAAATCCTTCATGAACAAGCAAGTACTCAGAGATTTTGTCACCACTAGGCCTGCTTTACATGAGCTTCTGAAAGAGGCACTACACATAGAAAGGAACAACCAGTACCAGCCACACTAAAAGCATAGCAAATGCTAAAGAGCATCAACAAAATGAAACTACATGAACCAATGGGCAAAACAGCATGCTAGCATCAGAATGGCAGTATCAAATACACACATAACAATATTAACCCTTAATGTAAATAAGCTAAATGCACCAATCAAAAGACACAGACTCGCAAATTGGATAAAAAACCAAAACCCATCAGTGTGCTGTATCCAGGAAACCCACCTCACACGCAAAAATACACAAAGGCTCAAAATAAAGGGATGGAGGAAGATTTACCAAGCAAATGGAGAGCATAAAAAAGCAGGAGTTGCAATTCTCGTCTCGGATAAAATAGACTATAAAGCAACAAAGATCAAAAAGAACAAAGAAGGTCATTACATAATGGTAAAAGGATTGATACAACAAGAAGAGCTAATGATTCTAAATATATATAAACCCAATGCAGGAGCACCCAGATATATAAAGCAAGTTCTTTACGACTTCCAAAGAGACTTAGACTCCCACACAATAATACTGGGATATTTTAACACTCCACTGTCAATATCAGACAGTTCAACCAGACAGAAAATTAACAAGGATATCCAGGACTTGAACTCAGACCTGGAACAAGCAAACCTGATAGACATTTACAGAACTCTCCACCCCAAATCCACAGAATGTACATTCTTCTCAGTACCACATCACACCTACTCCAAAATTGACCACATAATTGGAAGTAAAGCACTCCTCAGCAAATGCAAAACAACAGAAATCATAACAAAGTCTTTCAGACCATAGTGCAATCAAGTTGGAACTGAGAATTCAGAAAATAACTCAGAACCGCACAGCTTCATGGAAACTGAACAACTGGCTCTTGAATGTCGATTGGATAAAGAATGAAATGCAGGCAGAAATAAAGAAGTTCTTCGAAACCAATGAGAACGAAGACACAACGTACCAGAATCTCTGGGACACATTTAAAGCAGTCTATAAAGGAAAATATACAGCAATAAGTGCCCACATGAGAAGAATGGAGAGATCCAAAATTGACACTGTATCGTCAAAATTGAAAGAGCTAGAGGAGCAAGATCAAAAAAGATCAAAACCTAGCCGAAGACAAGAAATAACTAAGATCAGAGCAGAATTGAAGGAGATAGAGACAAGAAAAAGCCTTCAAAAATCAATAAATCCAAGAGCTGGTTTTTTGAAAAGATCAACAAAATAGACAAACCACTAGGCAGACTAATAAAAAAGAAGAGAGAACAACCAAATAGATGAAAAAAAAAAACGATAAACATGATTATCTCAATTGATGCAGAGAAGGCATTTGACAAAACTCAACAGTCCTTTATGCTAAAAACCCTCAATAAACTTGGTATTGATGGAACATATCTCAAAGTAATAAAAGCTATTTACGACAAACCAACAGCCAATATCATACTTAATGGGCAAAAACTGGAAGCATTCCCTTTGAAATCTGGCACTAGACAAGGATGCCCTCTCTCACCACTCCTATTCAACATAGTACTGGATGTTCTAGCCAGAGCAATCAGTAAAGAGAAAGACATAAAGGTATTCAAATAGGAAAGGTGGAAGCCAAATTGCCTCTATTTGCAGATGACATGATAGTATACGTAGAAGACCCCGTCACCTCAGCCCAAAAGCTCCTGAAACTGATAAGCAACTTCAGTAAAGTCTCAGGATATAAAAATCAATGTGCAAAAATCACAAGCATTCCTATACACCAATAACAGACTAAAAGAGAACCAAATCAAGAACGAACTGCCATTCACAATTGCTACAAAGAAAATAAAATACCTAGGAATACAACTCACAAGGAACGTAAGGGACCTCTTCAAGGAAAACTAAAAACCACTGCTCAACGAAATAAGAGAGGACACAAACAGATGGAGAAACATTCCATGTTCGTGGTTAGGAAGAATCAATATCGTGAAAATGACTATACTGCCCAAAGTAATTTACACAATCAATGCTATCCCCATCAAACTACCATTGAATCTCTTCACAGAACTGGAAAAATCCACCATGAACTTCATATGGAACCAAAAGAGAGCCCGCATAGCCAAGTCAATACTAAGCAAAAAGAACACAAAGGGAGGCATCACACTACCAGTCTTCAAACTGTACTGCAAGGCTACAGTAATCAAAACAGCATGGTACTGGTACCAAAACAGCATGGTTCTGGTATCAAAACAGAGATATAGACCAGTGGAACAGAACAGAGGCATCGGAGGCAACACAACATATCTACAACCATATAATCTTTGATAAACCAGACAAAAACAAGCAATGGGGAAAGGATTCCCTGTTTAATAAATGGTGTTGGGAAAATTGGCTAGCCATGTGCAGAAAACAGAAACTGGACCCCTTCCTGACACCTTAAACTAAAATTAACTCCATATGGATTAAAGACTTAAACATAAGACCTGACACCATAAAAACCCTACAAGAAAATCTAGGCAAAACCATTCAGGACATAGGAGTAGGCAAGGACTTCATGACCAAAACACCAAAATCATCGGCAACAAAAGCCAAAATAGACAAATGGGACCTAATCAAACTCCACTGCTTCTGCACGGCAAAAGGAACAGTCACTAGAGTGAATCGGCATCCATCAGAATGGGAAAAAATCTTTGCAGTTTACGCATCTGACAAAGGGCTGATATCCAGAATTTACAAAGAACTCAAACAGATTTACAGGAACAAAAAAAACAAGCCCATTCAAAAATGGGCAAAGGATATGAACAGACACTTTACAAAAGAAGACATACATGAGGCCAACAAACACATGAAATAATGCTCATCATCACTGGTCATTAGAGAGATGCAAATCAAAACCACATTGAAATACCGTCTCACACCAGTTAGAATGGCGATCATTAAAAAATCTGGAGACAGCAGATGCTGGAGAGGATGTGGAGAAATAGGAACACTCTTACACTGTTGGTGGGAGTGTAAATTAGTTAAACCATTGTGGAAGACAGTGTGGCAATTCCTCAAGGACCTAGAAATAGAAATTCCATTTGACCCAGCAATCCCATTACTGGGTATATATCCAAGGGACTATAAATCGTTCTACTATAAGAACACATGCACACGAATGTTCATTGCAGCACTGTTTACAATAGCAAAGACCTGGAACCAACCTAAATGCCCATCGATGATAAACTGGACTGGGAAAATGTGGCACATATACACCATGGAATATTATGCAGCAATCAAAAATGATGAGTTTGTGTCCTTTGTAAGGACGTGGATGAATCTGGAGAACATCATTCTCAGCAAACTGACACAAGAATAGAAAAAGAAATACTGCTGTTGGTTTTTGGTAAATAGCTTTCATTACTTTGAGATATGTTCCATCAATAACAAGTTTATTGAGGGTTTTTAGCATAAAGAGTTTTGCATCTATGTTCATCATGGATATTGGCCTGAAGTTTTCTTTTCTTGTTGAGTCTCTATCTTGTTATTGGTCTATTCATAGTTTTGGCTTCCTCCTGGTTTAGGCCTGGGAGGACACAGGCATCCAGGAATTTATCCATTTCTTCCTGGTTTACTAGTTTATGTGCATAGAGTTGTTTGTAGTATTCTCTGATGATGGTTTGAATTTCTGTGGAATCTGTGGTGATTTCCTTTATCGTTTTTTATTACATCTATTTGGTTGTTCTCTCTCTCTTTTTATCAGTCTGGCTAGTGGTCTGTCTATTTTGTTGATCTTTTTGAAAAACCAGCTCTTGGATTTATTGAATTTTTGAAGGGTTTTTCTTGTCTCGATCTTCTTCAGTTCTGCTCTGATCTTAGTTATTTCTTCTCTTTGGCTAGGTTTTGAGCTTTTTTGATCTTGCTCCTCCAGCCCTTTCAATTTTGACGATAGGGTGTCAATTTTGGATCTCTCCACTCTTCTCATGTGGGCACTTATTGCTATATATTTTCCTTTACAGACTGCTTTAAATGAGTCCCAGAGATTCTGGTACGTTGTGTCTTCATTCTCGTTGGTTTCGAAGAACTTCTTTATTTCTGCCTTCATTTCATTGTTTATTCAATCAACATTCAAGATCCAGTTGTTCAGTTTTCATGAAGCTGTGCAGTTCTGAGTTATTTTCTAAATTCTGAGTTCCAACTTGATCGCACTATGGTCTGAGAGACTGTTTGTTATGATTTCAGTTGTTTTGCATTTGCTGAGGAGTGCTTTACTTCCAATTATGTGGTCAATTTTGGAGTAGGTGTGATGTGGTGCTGAGAAGAATGTATATTCTGTGGATTTGGGGTGGAGAGTTCTGTAAATGTCTATCAGGTTTGCTTGTTCCAGGTCTGAGTTCAAGTCCTGGATATCCTTGTTAATTTTCTGTCTGGTTGATCTGTCTGATATTGACAGTGGAGTGTTAAAGTCTCCCACTATTATTGTGTGAGAGTCTAAGTCTCTTTGTAAGTCATTAAGAACTTTCTTATATATATGGGTTCTCCTGCATTGGGTCCATATATATTTAGAATCGTTAGCTCTTCTTGTTGTATCAATCCTTTTACCAATATGTAATGACCTTCTGTGTCCCTTTTCATCTTTGTTGCTTTAAAGTCTATTTTATCAGAGACGAGAATTGCACCTCCTGCTTTTTTTTGCTCTCCATTTGCTTGGTAAATCTTTCTCCATCCCTTTATTTTGAGCCTTTTTGTATCCTTGCGTGTGAGGTGGGTTTCCTGGATACAGCACACTAGTGGGTTTTGGCTTTTTATTCAATTTGCGAGTCTGTGTCTTTTGATTGGTGCATTCAGCCCATTTACATTTAGGATTAATATTGTTATGTGTGAATTTGATACTGCCATTTTGATGCTAGCTGGCTGTTTTACCCATTCGTTCATGTAGATTCTTTATTTTGTTGATGCTCTTTAGCATCTTGTATGCTTTTAGTATAGCTGGTACTGGTTGTTTCTTTCTATGTGTAGTGCCTCTTTAAGGAGCTCTCGTAAAGCAGGTCTAGTGGTAACAAAATCTCTGAGTACTTGCTTGTTCATGAAAGATTTTATGTTTCCTTCACTTATGAAGCTCAGTTTGGCTAGATATGAAATTCTGGGTTGAAAGATCTTTTCTTTAAGGATGTTGAATATTGGCCACTCTCTTCTGGCTTGTAGAGTCTCTGTCGAGAGATCTGCTGTGAGTCTGATGGGCTTCCCTTTGTGGGTGACCAGACCTTTCTCCCTGGCTGCCCTTAGTATTTTCTCCTTCATTTCAACCCTGGTGAATCTGATGATTATGTGCCTTGGGGTTGCTCTTCTTGCGGAGTATCTTTGTGGTGTTCTCTGTATTTCCTGGAGTTGAGTATTCACCTGTCTTGCTAGGTTGGGGAAATTTTCCTGGATAATATCCTGAAGAGTGTTTTCCAGCTTGGATTCATTCTCTTCATCACATTCTGGTACACCTGTCAAACGTAGGTTGGGTCTCTTCAGATATTCCCATATAACTTGGAGATTTTGTTCCTTCGTTTTTGCACTTTTTTTCTTTGATCTTGGTTTCTCGTTTTATTTCATTGAGTTGATCTTTGACTTCTTATATTCTTTCTTCTGCTTGGTCAGTTCGGCTGTTGAAACTTGTGCATGCTTCATCAAGTTCTCGTGTTGTGTTTTTCAGCTCCTTCAAGTCATTCATATTCCTCTCTAAGTTGTCCTTTCTTGTTATCATTTCCTCGAATCTTTTTTCAAAGTTCTTAGTTTCTTTGCATTGATTTAGAACATGTTCTTTTAGCTCACTGAAATTTCTCATTATCCACTTTCTGAAGTCTGATTCCATCATTTTGTCACACTCATTCTCCATCCAGCTTTGTTTTCTTGCTGGTGAGGAGTTTTGGTCCTTTGTAGGAGGTGAAGTGTTTTGGTTTCCAGTGTTTTCCTCTTTTTTGTGCTGGTTTCTTCCCATCTTCATGGATTTAACCACCTGTTGTCTTAGTAGTTGCTGATTTTTCAATTGTGTCTCTGTGTGGACACCCAGATTGTTGATGTTGATGTATTTCTGTTACTTAGTTTTCCTTCTAGTTGTCTAGCCCCTCTGCTGTACGAGTGCTGAGGTCCACTGCAGGCCCTGCTTGTCTGGTGTACACCTGTAGCAGCAGCGGAACAGTGAGGGATGCTACCAGTTTCTTCTTCTGCTATCTTTGTTTCAGAATGATGCCCGCCAAATATCAGTCTGATTAGTTATTTTTCGGGGTGACTCTTTGGATATACAGGGGTCAGGGAGTTGCTTGAGGAGACGGTCTGTGCTTCACAGGAGCTCCATTGCTGAGCTGTGAGCTACCTTGTTCATTCAGGGTTGTTGAGAGGATGTGTTTATGTCTGCTGCAACAGAACTCATAAATTCCCCCCCCTATTTTTTCCCCCTTAGATGCTCTGTCTCAGGGAGTTGGAATTTTCTTTATGAGTATCTGTTGCACTGTCCTGCCCAGCTAGTTGGCAGTCTATTCACTATTTGCCTGCCAGGGCTCCACCCTGCTAGCGCAGGTCTGCCCTGTTTCCACGGGGCTCTGTTCTGCTGTGGCTTATTCCATCCTGCTGGCGGACTCTCTCTGTTATGGCAGGTTGCCTCGGCAAGAGCAGGCTGTGTCAGCCCTTTGTGGTACTTCAGTTGGGGATTGCATCAGTAGTGGTGGACGCCCCTCCCCCACCAGGCTGCACCATCCTAGATGCCGGCAGCAAAACTCTCAGCCCCGAGCACCTCCAATCGCCACCCTGCTTGTTCCCATCTGGGTGGGACCCGCTGAGCCCGATCACCCATCTCCCTGCTTCAGAGTCTGTCCTCTCTCTCTCTCTCTTCCTCTCGCCAAGCTAAAGGTTGACTCTCTCACTGGCACTCCAGTAGCCTGCTGATAGGGCACTGGGATCCATGCGATCTCCCGTGCCACTGCCCACCGGCTCAGATCGCGTTTCCCAGGAATCTCCTGGTCTGGCACATTGTCCAAGTCCCGTTCAATCAGATGGACATGCCAATCTGCCCTTCCAAATCTCAGATTGCCAGTTTGACAGGGCACCCGGACCAGTGAGTTTTGTGCCTGGTGCTGCTGTGCTGCGGAACTGGCTGAAGTGTCTGCACGAGTCGGTTGCACTAGCATCCCATGTCTCTCCCACACCTGGGACTTTCAACGTTCTGTGGGCAAAAATGTTTGTCTGAGAATGTGGCTAGGACTCACCCTCTGTGCCTTCACTGAGAGCTGCAATCCGGAGTCGCCTCTACAATGCCATCTTGGAAGCCTCGAGGATGTAGTTCTTTAAAGTACTTGCTCCATTGGGAGGAGGAGGTTTTCTTCCCTCTCTGCAGGACTTGCTCAGTGATTTTCTGAGCTGGCAAGTTTTGTGCATCCTCATGTAAAAATAATACCTCCTTTGGTCCTGGCTTAGCCCTGTCTTTTAGGTACCATTTCAATTTTATGATGCTACTTTCTTTCTTTCTTTTTTTTTTTCAAGATTGGGTTTCACCATGATGGCCAGGCTGGTCTTGAACTCTTGACCTCAGGTGATCCACCCACCTCGGCCTCCAAAGTGCTAGGATTACAGGCATGAGCCCATGCACCTGGCTGCTACTTTATTTTTCATACCTTATTCACTGAGTTTTGGGGGAATTCTTGACACAAGTCATAACAGGAATATCAGACTTTACAAGGACATCATGATTGAAGCAGGGCTGCTTCCTTTCTTGCAAAGTCCAACAGCAAGCTAACAATTTTTTTCAAAAGGGATATAAGATTTTCAGGCCTCTGGCAGCTTCCAGGTCCATAACCTCAGAGACACCCTCTTTTTATCTTGTTTCTGACGGAGGTTTCAATTAGCATGTTGATCAAGGACAGCCACTTGCAGTTCTACTGGCCCACCTCCTATGCACCATAAATTCAGGGTCAGCTGCACTGCTTATTAAGCTTGTTCAAAAGCCATGCTCTCTTTCTGTCCCCAGTGAAAGCCATAGCATTTTCTAGTGATCACATGCAGAGGTCGTAAGATGTTACCAAAGTGGGAAATATGATGTTGCCAGAATCTGCACAAGTCAGTAAATTCCTGGGCCTGCTTTTTAGCGGTATGTGTTGCAAATTAGGGTATTTTGGCCTTAGCCTTTGGTAAAATGGACTATTTTCCTACATTCCATAGGAAGCAGAGGAATTTTACTGTTCGAGTAGGTCCTTGAATTTTACTAGGGCTAATTTTTCAATCTTGAGACAAAAGCTGAGTTTTTACCTGCTCCAAGCCCCTGCTGGCTAGATTTTCACTTTCACCCTGACCAGGCCACTTGGACACATTTGTTTTCCAGCCATAGGCTGATGGCTTTGAGCCTGATCAGTCAAGACATAGGCCTGGCACTGGGTCAGGGCCATTCTCAAAGTCAGATTAGCATTCTTCATTTCCAGATATTATTTCTCTTGTAGCAACAAATCCTTATCTTGACACATTAACTTATAAGCAGTAAGCAAGTACCATCCATGATGGGAAATTCTTTCAGCATTTTCTTTACCAATGAGGATTCCCTGCAGTGCATCATGCACAGCCAATGGTTCAAAATGTACTAATTTATATTTCCAATTTTCTCAAAGGCCAGTTCCCTTGGACCACTCAATTGCCACGCTGGGGGGTGGGAACTGGAGGAGTTCCCCTCCTGGGATATGACAAGTTCCTGAGCTCCCAGTTCAGTCCTGCAGCTGGAAAATGACATGCTTTCACTTTCAGATCCTGATTGTGATGCCAAAAATGTTCCGTGCTACTGTAGTAAAGTAGCAGCCAGGTGCATGGGCTCATGCCTGTAATCCTAGCACTTTGGAGGCCGAGGTGGGTGGATCACCTGAGGTCAGGAGTTCAAGACCAGCCTGGCCATCATGGTGAAACCCATGATGGAAAAAGAAAAGACACAGAGGCTTTTAAGGGTCAACAGCCTTTATCCCAAGTATATGACAATACAGATATAACAAGAAAATACTGTAATAAGCAAATAATATAATAACCAAGTTGATATGGAAATGGGAGAAGGGGAAAGACATATAACCGTCCATGCACAGATGAGCAGAGGTCTCAGGAAGCTTTGGCACAGTCTGGGACCCTAGCTCTCTTTGTAACAAGTTGCTTTTCATGAGGCCCAGTCTTGAGGGCCATTCAATACTGGACACAAGGAACACAAAAAGGTCAACTTGCTCTTACAGCTGTCTGTTGTTTTTTGGTAACTAACGTATAAGAATTGATTTAAATACAGATTTCTCTGAGGTAGAGCTGGATGAAAGTCTAATGGGACTCATACAACCTGTTCCAGGACTTGGTGACCATTGTTTGTGTCCCTGTTCAATTAAGTTCAAATTTAATATTTATTTTTTCTCTACAGTGTGTTGGTGGACTTCTATAATCTCAGCTACTCTGGAGGCTGAGGCAGAAGAATTGATTGAAGCCAGCAGGCAGAGGCTGCAGTGAGCTGAGATCACACCACCACACTCCAGCTTGGGCTAGAAAAATCCAGTTTTATTCTTCTGTATATGAATATCTACTTTTCCTAGCACAATTTATTGAGAACACTGCTTTTTTCTCAGTGTATGTTCTTGACACCTTTGTCAAAAATTAGTTTCCTTGCACGGCACTGTGGCTCCCACCTGTAATCCCAGCAATTTGGGAAGCTGAGGGTGGCAGATCACAAGGACAAGAGATCGAGACAATCCTGACCAACATGGTAAAACCCCGTCTCCACTAAAAATACAAAAATTAGTTTTCCTGTGTACTCACTGTTACCAGCAACTATATGGTTTAAATAATTCCTTACCAGCAGGTGTAAGCTGAGTTTGGTCTGGGTTTTCTTTCTGTTGTAATAGAACAGCACTGAGTTCAATGCCTCACAATGGCTGCACTCTCACTCTCTGTACCATGCCACCATTGTTTGGGGATATGGGAGAAATTCTGTAAGATATTCAAGACCATTTTTCCCATCTGTTCAGTGCCACTTTCCGCACTATGAAGTTAAAACCAGGTACTGTGAGTGCTCACCTAATTCCTGGTTCTCATGAAGGTGCTTTTTAAATGTAGGCAGTTGTTAAATTGGTATTTTTGCAGAGGGGTGGTTGGTGAAGCCTTCTTTTCTGCCATCTTGTTGTACCTTTGAGCCTTCCATGGCATTTTAAATTAATTAATTTAAAGCTACATACCCATATAAGTTTTCCATTGTCTCTAAATTATTAGATGCCCCATTTATAAAAAATTTTTTCCTCTACATTTTTTATTATAACATTTGGTAAATAAAAAATTATCAAGGAACTTGCAGAACATTTAGTTTGTAACTGCAATTGCTACCATAAAAATCCCATGAGGGTATAGATTCAGTCTTTGATTTACAGGTCTTAAATATGCAACTGCTCTTTGTGGTAATTAAATCTTTGCATAAAATAATAAATAAATGTCTGCAATTTATTAAAAACTTCACATAAAATGTAGATCTATCTGATTATCTTAGGAAACTTGGTATTTCTTCCACAACAGGAAGAGGTGATTCTGGATATCCTGGGGCCATAGTTTATGAAGACAATGGGTCCGACTATAGAAAAGCCACGCAGCCATCAGTTTAGAATTTTTCTTCATCCAACAACTGGGACTACAGGAAAGGACTACATTGGCAGGGCATGGTGGCTTATGCCTCTAAGCCCAGCACTTTGGGAGACTGAGGTGGATGGATCACCTTTGGTTGGGAGTTTGAGACCAGCCACACCAACATGGAGAATCCTCTTCTCTACAAAAAATACAAAATTATCCTGGTATGGTGGTGCATGCCTGTAATCTCAACTACTCAGGAGGGTGAGTTAGGAGAACAATTTTAGCGTGGGAGGTGGAGGTTGTGACGAGTCAAGATCACACTCTTGCACTCCAGCCTGGGCAGCAAGAGTGAAACTCCATCTCAAACAAAAGAAAAAACAAAACACCACCCCAAACCCCAAAACCACATATATTGTAAAGATGTAAGAGAGAGTATGATATGATACACAAGTGCTCCTCAAGACAAAGATGCTTTCAGTGACTCCAGACTCAGGTAAGTATTTAGGAGTGGTGTTGGACCTATTAATGTGATGGACCCACCACTTGTGTTGAACAGAGTGAAAGTCATGGAGCTTCTTCCCCACGTTATAAGTTCCAAACACAAAACATTAAAAAATGATAAAAATACAGCATGTGATACACGTGGAATTCTGTAATTAACTACTCCAGAACAGTGCTGCTTGTGGTGTTCCACTTGCCAGTAACATACATAGGAATAATGATATTTGCAAGCATATTCAGAATTCAGCATGGAATTAAAATATTGGAGAGTCAAGTCTATTTGGAAACATTTAGTTTAAGCTCTGCCCACCTGACGTTTTGGGGGCTGACGGTGATGGCATGGGAGATACTCAAGTGGGAGATGTGTCAATGCTTATGCTCTGGCCCACTCTGTGAACATAAAAAACAACTTTCTATCTAATATTACTGAAAAAATAGATCAACTCCAAAGCAGTTCTTCCCTAAAGAACTTTTGTAGAGGGTACCAGGAGTTGAGCATAGTGAGGTGCTTGAGAATCAAATCTATGCATCGTAATATTCATCTCATAAATAAAGGAAACTGTGATGTCGAGAAGAACATTTCAGCTATTTAAGTATAATCTGGGATAAGAAGATCATTTTTACTGCTACAATACTGGAGAAAATTTGTTATTTTCAAGTAATTGATAATTTCATTCCAAGTAAGGATACTTTTCATGAAGGTCTGCTTTATGGGGAAAATCAAAATACCCTATTGTGTACTTGCTATTTTTTCTAGCCCAGACGTATTTTATTAAACTTTATTTTTATTTTGATAAAATTTTTGCACTGAAGAAAAGAAACCTATTTTCACTATGCTGTAGTACTACTCTGGAGTATTATAATAGTGTTTTACATGTATTTTTATAAGAAATACATAATGTGCTTTATTTTCCCTTTTCACATGGGAGATTTTAAACATAAAAAAAAACTGAATGACATTTCTGATATAATTTTCCTCTGTTCCCACTCAAATCTCAACTTGAATTTTATCTCCCAGAATTCCCACGTTTTGTGAGAGGGACCCAGAGGGAGGTGGTTTAATCATGGGGACGAGTCTTTGTTATTCTCATAATAGTAAATAAGTCTCATGAGATATGACGAGTTTATCAAGGGTTTCTGGTTCTGTTTCCTCCTTATTTTTCTCTTGCCACCATTATGTAAGAAGTGCCTTTCACCTCCCACCATGATTCTGCAGCCTCTTTAGCCAGGTGGAACAGTAAGTCTAATTAAACCTCGTTTTGTTTCCAGTTTTGGGTATTTATTTATCAGCAGCAAGAGAATGAATTAATACAGTAAATTGGTCCCAGTAGAGTGGAGCATTCTGGAAAGATACCCAAAATTATAAAAGTAATTTTGGAATTGGGTAACAGGCAGAGGTTGGAACAATTTGGAGGGCTCAGAAGAACACACAAAAATGTAGAAAAGTTTGGAACCTCCTAGAGGCTTGTTGACTGGCTCTGACAAAAATGCTGACAGTGATATGAACAATAAGGTTCAGGCCGAGGCAGTCTCAGATAGAGATGAGGAACTTGTTGGAAACTGGAAGAAAGGTAACTCTTGTTATGTTTTAGCACAGAAACTGGTGGCATTTTGCTCCTGCCCTAGAGATCTGTGAAACTTTGAAATTGAGTGAGATTATTTATGGTGGAAATAATTTCTAAGCAACAAAGCATTTAAACCGTGACTAGGGTCCTGTTAGAAGCATTCTGTTTTAAAAAGGAAACAAAGCATAAAAGTTCAGAAAATTTGCAGCCTGAGAATGCAGTAGAGAGGAAATTTTTAGACAGGTGTGGTGACTCACACCTGTCATCCCAGCACTTTGGGAGGCCAAGGCAGGTGGATCACCTGAGGTCGGAAGTTCAGGATCAACCTGGGAAACATGGAAAAAACCTGCCTGTACCAAAAATACAAAATTAGCTGGGTGCAATGGTGGGCTCCTGTAATCCCAGCTAATTGGGGGGCTGAGGTACGAGAATTGCTTGAACCTGGGAGGTAAATTTTGTGAGAAGAGATTACACCATTGCACTCCAGCCTGGTAACAAAAGAGAGACTCTGTCTAAAAATAAATAAAAAATAAATAAAAATAAAAACCCATTTTTATGGGGAAATTCAAGCCAGTTGCATAAATTTTCATAAGTAGCAAGGAGTCAAATTCTAATCCCCAAGATTATAGGATAAAAGGGTCTCCAGGCCATTTCATAGACATTCACAACAGCCCGTGCCTTCACAGTCCCAGAGGCCCAGGAGGAAAATGTAATTTAGTTGGCAAGACCCAAGGTCCCTGTGGTGTACAGCCTAGGAATTTGGTGCCCTTTGTCCCAGTTGACCCACCCATGGCAGACAGAGGCAACTGTAGACCTCAGGTTGCGGCTTCAGAGAGTGGAAGGGCCAAGGCTTGGCAGCTACCACTTGGTGTTGAGCCTGTGGGTGCACAGAAATCAAGAATTGGGGTTTGGGAACCTCTGCCTAGATTTCAGCAGATGTATGGACATGCCTGAATGCTCAGGCAAAATTTGTTGCAGGGGCAGGCCCTCTACAAGGGCAGAGCAGAAGGAAAATATGGGGTGGAAGCCCCCTCACAGAGTCCCTACTGTGGCACTCCCTAGTGGAGCTGTGAGAAGAGCCGCCATCCTCTGGGCCCCAGAATGCTAGGTCCACCAACAGCTTGCACAAAGCACCTGGAAAATCTGCAGATACTCAACATCAACCCATGAAAGCAGTCAGGAGCAAAGCTGTACTCTGAAAATCCATGGTGTTGGAGCTTCCCAAGACCATGGAAACCCAACTTTTGAATCAGGGTGACTTAAGTGTGACACCTGGGGTCAAAAACTTTATACTGGAGCTTTAAAATTTGATTGTCTCACTGGATTTTGGACTTGAATGGGCACTGTAACTTTTGTTTTGGTCAAATTTTCCCATTTGGAATGGCCATATTTACCCAATACCTGTATTCCCATTGTATCTAGAAAGTAATTAGCTTGCTTTTGATTTTACAGGCTCATAGGCAGAATAAACTGGATTTGTCTCAGATGAGACTTTAAACTGTGGACTTCTGGGTTAATACTGAAATGAGTTAAGACTTTAAGAAACTGTGGGGAAGGCATGATTGGTTTTGAGAGGTAAGGACACGAGATATGGAGGGGCCAGGGGCTGAATGATATGATTCAGTTCTGTCCACCCACAAATGTCAACTTGGATTGTATCTCCCAGAATTCTCACATGTTGTGAAAGAAACCCAAAGGAAGGTAATTGAATCATGAACACCCGTCTTTCCTGTGCTATTTTCGTGATAGTGAATAAGTCTCATGAAATTTGAAGGGTGTATCGGGTATTTCTTTATCAGCAGCATAAAAAGAAACTAATAGAACTTCTAAAGTCACCTCATTGTAAAAAGAAAATTTCAGTGTAAGGACATGGATGAATCTGGAGAACATCATTCTCAGCAAACTGACACAAGAACAGAAAAAGAAATACAGCATATACTTACTCATAGGTGGGTGAGAAAAATGAGAACACATGGACACAGAGAGGCGGTCTACTATACACTGGGGTCTATTGGGGGGAATGGGGGAGGGACAGTGGGGGGGCTGGGGAGGGATAGCCTGGGGATGAATGCCAAGTGTGGGTGAAGGGGAGGAAGGCAGCAAAACACACTGCCATGTGTGTACCTATGCAACTATCTTGCATGTTCTGCACATGTACCCCAAAACCTATAATGCAATAAAAATTAAAAAAAAAGAAAAGAAAATTCAGGAGTAGAAAACGTGCTTAACCACTGTGTATATCAATCTTACAGAAATACATATACTTTAATATGTCACATATGTTTAATTTTGTGTATCTTGTCAGTTGTAAGATGTGGTTGTATTTTTAAAAAAAAAAACAGAGTCATGCTGTTGGGGCTGGAGTGCAGATGGCATAATATAAACTCACTGCAACCTCTGCCCCTCAGATACAAGCAATTCTCTTGTCTCAGCCTCCCAAGTAGCTGGGACTACAGGTGCCTGACATCAACGCAGGCTGATTTTTGAATTTTTCATAGAGATCGGGTTTCACCATATTGGTCAGCCTGGTCTTAAATTCCTGACCTCAGGTTATCCACTCTCCTTGGCCTCCCAAAGTCCTGAGATTACAGACATGAGCCACCACACCCAGCCATATAGTTGTACTTTTCAAAAAGTTTTCATTGTGGCAATTTCTCATTTAAATCTAATTAAATTAAATCTAACCACTAATTATAAGAAAAATTAGTTTTTTAAATAAATAAAAATATCAAATTAAGTTATTTTTGTGTAAGAATTATTAAACATATTAAAACAAAAATCAATTTTAAAGAGGGAATCTGAAAGTAAAAACAATTATTTACTGAACTAATTTAAATAGATAAATATTAATCCTGGGAATGGCATTAGAATATATATATATATTTTAATTTTTATTGCATTATAGGTTTTGGGGTACATGTGCAGAACGTGCAAGATAGTTGCATAGGTACACACATGGAAGTGTGTTTTGTTGCCTTCCTCCCCTTCAACCACGCCTGGCATTTATCCCCAGGCTATCCCTCCCCAGCCCCCCTGCTGTCCCTCCCCCATTTCCCCCAATAGACCCCAGTGTGTAGTAGAACCCCTCCCTGTGTCCATGTGTTCTCATTTTTCTCACCCGCCTATGAGTGAGAATATGCGGTATTTCCTTTTCTGTTCTTGTGTCAGTTTGCTGAGAATGATGTTCTTTAGATTAATCCATGTCCTTACAAAGGACACAAACTCATCATTTCTGATTGCTGCATAATATTCCATGGTGTATATGTGCCACATTTTCCCAGTCCAGTCTATCGTCGATGGGCATTTGGGTTGGTTCCAGGTCTTTGCTATTGTAAACAGTGCTGCAATGAACATTCGTGTGTATGTGTCCTTATAGTAGAACGATTTATAGTCCTTGGGATATATACCCAGTAATGGGATTGCTGGGTCAAAAGGAATTTTTATTTCTAGGTCCTTGAGGAATTGCCACACTGTCTTCCACAATGGTTGAACTAATTTACACTCCCACCAACAGTGTAAGAGTGTTCCTATTTCTCCACATCCTCTCCAGCATCTGCTGTCTCCAGATATTTTAATGATCGCCATTCTAACTGGTGTGAGATGGTATCTCAATGTGGTTTTGACTTGCATCTCTCTAATGACCAGTGATGATGGGCATTTTTCATGTGTTTGTTGGCCTCATGTATGTCTTCTTTTGTAAAGTGTCTGTTCATATCCTTTGCCCATTTTTGAATGGGCTTGTTTGATTTTTTTTTTCTGTAAATCTGTTTGAGATCTTTGTAAATTCTGGATATCAGCCCTTTGTCAGATGCGTAAACTGCAAAGATTTTTTCCCATTCTGATGGTTGCCGATTCACTCTAGTGACTGTTTCTTTTGCCGTGCAGAAGCTGTGGAGTTTGATTAGATCCCATTTGTCTATTTTGGCTTTTGTTGCCGATGCTTTTGGTGTTTTGGTCATGAAGTCCTTGCCTACTCCTATGTCCTGAATGGTTTTGCCTAGATGTTCTTCTAGGGTTTTTATGGTGTCAGGTCTTATGTTTAAGTCTTTAATCCATCTGGAGTTAATTTTAGTGTAAGGTGTCAGGAAGGGGTCCAGTTTTTGCTTTCTGCACATGGCTAGCCAGTTTTCCCAACACTATTTATTAAACAGGGAATTCTTTCCCCATTGCTTGTTTTTGTCTGGTTTATCAAAGATTATATGGTTGTAGACATGTTGTGTTGCCTCCGATGCTTCTGCTCTGTTCCATTGGTCTATATCTCTGTTTTGGTATCAGTACCATGCTGTTTTGATTACTGTAGCCTTGTAGTATAGTTTGAAGTCTGGTAGTGTAATGCCTCCGGCTGTGTTCTTTTTGCTTAGAATTGATTTGGCTATGGGGGCTCTCTTTTGCTTCCATATGAAGTTCATGGTGGTTTTTTCCAGTTCTGTGAAGAAATTCAATGGTAGTTTGATGGGGATAGCATGGATTGTGTAAATTACTTTTGGCAGTATAGCCATTTTCACGATATTGATTCTTCCTAACCACGAACATGGAATTTTTCTCCATCTGATTGTGTCCTCTCTTATTTCGTTGAGCAGTCCTTTGTAGTTTGAGGTCCCTTACGTTCCTTGTGAGTTGTATTCCTAGGTATTTTATTTTCTTTGTAGCAATTGTGAATGGCAGTTCGTTCTTGATTTGGTTCTCTTTTAGTCTGTTATTGGTGTATAGGAATGCTTGTGATTTTTGCACATTGATTTTATATTCTGAGACATTACTGAAGTTGCTTATCAGTTTCAGGAGCGTTTGGGTTGAGGTGATGGGGTCTTCTAACTATACTATTATGTCTTCTGCAAATAGAGACAATTTGGCTTTCACCTTTCCTATTTGAATACGCTTTATGTCTTTTTCTTGCCTGATTGCTCTGGCTAGAACTTCCAGTACTATGTTGAATAGGAGTGGTGAGAGAGGGCATCCTTGTCTAGTGCCAGATTTCAAAGGGAATGCTTCCAGTTTTTGCCCATTAAGTATGATATTGGCTGTTGGTTTGTCATAAATAGCTTTTATTACTTCGAAATATGTTCCATCAATACCAAGTTTATTGAGGGTTTTTAGCATTAAGGGCTACTGAATTTTGTCAAATGCCTTCTCTGCGTCAATTGAGATAATCATGTGGTTTTTGTTTTTGCTTCTGTTTATGTGGTGAATTACATTTATAGACTTGCGTATGTTAACCCAGCCTTGCATCCCCAGGATGAGTCCTACTTCATCATGATGGATAAGTTTTTTAATGTGCTGTTGCAATCGGTTTGCCAGTATTTTATTGAAGATTTTTGCATCTATGTTCATCACGGATATTGGCCTGAAGTTTTCTTTTTTTGTTGAGTCGCTGCCGGGTTTTGGTATAAGGATGATGTTGGTCTTATAAAATGATTTGGGAGGGGTTCCCTGTTTTTGAATTATTTGGAATAGTTTCAGAAGGAATGGTACCAGATCCTCTTTGTGTGTCTGGTAGAATTCGGCTTTGAACCCATCTGGACCTGGGCTTTTTTTGTGTGGTAGTCTCTTAATTGCTGCCTCAACTTCAGACCTTCTTATTGGTGTATTCATAGTTTCGGCTTCCTCCTGGTTTAGGCTTGGGAGGACACAGGCGTCCAGGAATTTATCCATTTCTTCCTGGTTTACTAGTTTATGTGCATAGAGTTGTTTGTAGTATTCTCTGATGATGGTTTGAATTTCTGTGGAATCTGTGGTGATTTCCTCATTATCGTTTTTTATTGCATCTATTTGGTTGTTCTCTCTTTTTTTTTTTTATCAGTCTGGCTAGTGGTCTGTCTATTTTGTTGATCTTTTTGAAAAACCAGCTTTTAGATTTATTGATTTTTTGAAGGGTTTTTCTTGTCTCTATCTCCTTCAGTTCTGCTCTGATCTTAGTTATTTTTTGTCCTCGGCAAGGTTTTGAGCTTTTTTGATCTTGCTCCTCTAGCTTTTTCAATTTTGATGATAGGGTGTCAATTTTGGATCTCTCCACTCCTCATGTCGGCACTTATTGCTACATATTTTCCTCTACATACTGCTTTAAATGTGTTCCAGAGATTCTGGTACGTTGTGTCTTTATTCTCGTTGGTTTTGAAGAACTTCTTTATTTCTGCCTTCATTTCAATGTTTATTCAATCAACATTCAAGAGCCAGTTGTTCAATTTCCATGAAGCTGTGCGGTTCTAAGTTATTTTCTGAATTCTGAGTTCCAACTTGATTGCACTATGGTCTGAGAGACTATTATGATTTCAGTTTTTTGCATTTGCTGAGGAGTGCTTTACTTCCAATTATGTGGTCAATTTTGGAGTAGGTGTGATGTGGTGCTGAGAAGAATGTATATTCTGTGGATTTGGGGTGGAGAGTTCTGTAAATGTCTATCAGGTTTGCTTGTTCCAGGTCTGAGTTCAAGTCCTGGATATCCTTGTTAATTTTCTAAACTGCATGAGAAAGAGAAGAAGCTGTTGTGTATTAGACTAACTAGTTTTATTGAATGTTTTCTGTTAATTTAAAATTATTTCTAGAGATACTTGCTAGATATGTCTATGTATATGAGAATTAAAGGAGAGTAAAATTTTCTATTGCCTCTTCTATAGCCTTACTATATTTTTGGTATGCAATACACAGGTATTTCCTTTTCTAATTCCTGTGAAAATTATAGAGTGATTTTGCACATTGATTTTATATTCTGAGACATTACTGAAGTTGCTTATCAGTTTCAGGAGCGTTTGGGTTGAGGTGATGGGGTCTTCTAACTATACTATTATGTCTTCTGCAAAGAGAGACAATTTGGCTTTCACCTTTCCTATTTGAATACGCTTTATGTCTTTTTCTTGCCTGATTGCTCTGGCTAGAACTTCCAGTACTATGTTGAATAGGAGTGGTGAGAGAGGGCATCCTTGTCTAGTGCCAGATTTCAAAGGGAATGCTTCCAGTTTTTGCCCATTAAGTATGATATTGGCTGTTGGTTTGTCATAAATAGCTTTTATTACTTCGAAATATGTTCCATCAATACCAAGTTTATTGAGGGTTTTTAGCATTAAGGGCTACTGAATTTTGTCAAATGCCTTCTCTGCGTCAATTGAGATAATCATGTGGTTTTTGTTTTTGCTTCTGTTTATGTGGTGAATTACATTTATAGACTTGCGTATGTTAACCCAGCCTTGCATCCCCAGGATGAGTCCTACTTCATCATGATGGATAAGTTTTTTAATGTACTGTTGAAATCGGTTTGCCAGTATTTTATTGAAGATTTTTGCATCTATGTTCATCACGGATATTGGCCTGAAGTTTTCTTTTTTTGTTGAGTCGCTGCCGGGTTTTGGTATAAGGATGATGTTGGTCTTATAAAATGATTTGGGAGGGGTTCCCTGTTTTTGAATTATTTGGAATAGTTTCAGAAGGAATGGTACCAGATCCTCTTTGTGTGTCTGGTAGAATTCGGCTTTGAACCCATCTGGACCTGGGCTTTTTTTGTGTGGTAGTCTCTTAATTGCTGCCTCAACTTCAGACCTTGTTATTGGTCTATTCATAGTTTCGGCTTCCTCCTGGTTTAGGCTTGGGAGGACACAGGCGTCCAGGAATTTATCCATTTCTTCCTGGTTTACTAGTTTATGTGCATAGAGTTGTTTGTAGTATTCTCTGATGATGGTTTGAATTTCTGTGGAATCTGTGGTGATTTCCTCATTATCGTTTTTTATTGCATCTATTTGGTTGTTCTCTCTCTTTTTTTTTATCAGTCTGGCTAGTGGTCTGTCTATTTTGTTGATCTTTTTGAAAAACCAGCTTTTAGATTTATTGATTTTTTGAAGGGTTTTTCTTGTCTCTATCTCCTTCAGTTCTGCTCTGATCTTAGTTATTTTTTGTCCTCGGCAAGGTTTTGAGCTTTTTTGATCTTGCTCCTCTAGCTTTTTCAATTTTGATGATAGGGTGTCAATTTTGGATCTCTCCACTCCTCATGTCGGCACTTATTGCTACATATTTTCCTCTACATACTGCTTTAAATGTGTTCCAGAGATTCTGGTACGTTGTGTCTTTATTCTCGTTGGTTTTGAAGAACTTCTTTATTTCTGCCTTCATTTCAATGTTTATTCAATCAACATTCAAGAGCCAGTTGTTCAATTTCCATGAAGCTGTGCGGTTCTAAGTTATTTTCTGAATTCTGAGTTCCAACTTGATTGCACTATGATCTGAGAGACTATTATGATTTCAGTTTTTTTGCATTTGCTGAGGAGTGCTTTACTTCCAACTATGTGGTCAATTTTGGAGTAGGTGTGATGTGGTGCTGAGAAGAATGTATATTCTGTGGATTTGGGGTGGAGAGTTCTGTAAATGTCTATCAGGTTTGCTTGTTCCAGGTCTGAGTTCAAGTCCTGGATATCCTTGTTAATTTTCTGTCTGGTTGATCTGTCTGATATTGACAGTGGAGTGTTAAAGTCTCCCACTATTATTGTGTGGGAATCTAACTCTCTTTGTAAGTCATTAAGAACTTGCCTTATATATCTGGGTACTCCTGCATTGGGTCCATATATATTTAGAATCGTTAGCTCTTCTTGTTGTATCGATCCTTTTACCATTATATAATGACCTTCTTTGTTCTTTTTGATCTTTGTTGCTTTAAAGTCTATTTTATCAGAGATGAGAATTGCAACTCCTGCTTTTTTTGCTATCCATTTGCTTGGTAAATCTTCTTCCATCCCTTTATTTTGAGCCTTTGTGTATCCTTGCGTGTGATGTGGGTTTCCTGGATACAGCACACCGATGGGTTTTGGTTTTTTATCCAATTCGCCAGTCTGTGTCTTTTGATTGGTGCATTTAGCCCATTTACATTTAGGGTTAATATTGTTATATGTGAATTTGATACTGCTATTTTGATGCTAGCTGACTTTTTTCTTATTGGTTCATGTAGATTCTTCATTTTGTTGATGGTCTTTAGCATTTGGTATGCTTTTAGGATGGCTGGTACTGGTTGTTTTTTTCTATGTGTAGTGCCTCTTTCAGGAGCTCTTGTAAAGCAGGCCTAGTGGTGACAAAATCTCTGAGTACTTGCTTGTTTGTTAAGGATTTTATGTTTCCTTCACTTATGAAGCTCAGTTTGGCTGGATATGAAATTCTGAGTTGCAAGTTTTATTCTTTAAGGATGTTGAGTATTGGCACCCACTCTCTTCTGGCTTGTAGAGTCTCTTCGGAGAGATCTGCTGTGAGTCTGATGGGCTTCCCTTTGTGGGTGTCCCGACCTTTTCCTCTGGCTGCCCTTAGTATTTTCTCCTTCATTTCACCCCTGGTGAATCTGACGATTATGTGCCTTGGAGTTGCTCTTCTTGTGAAATATCTTTGTGGTGTTCTCTGTATTTTCTGGAGTTGAGTATTGACCTGTCTTGCTAGCTTGGGGAAATTTTCGTGGATAATATCCTGAAGAGTGTTTTCCAGCTTGGATTCATTCTCTTCATCACATTCTGGTACACTTATCAAACTTAGGTTGGGTCTCTTCACTTAGTCCCACATTTCTTGGAGATTTTGTTCATTCCTTTTTGCGCTTTTTTCTTTAATCTTGGTTTCTTGTTTTATTTCATTGAGTTGATCTTCGACTTCTGATATTCTTTCTTCTGCTTGGTCAATTCGGCTGTTGAACCTTGTGCATGCTTCACGAAGTTTTCGTGTTGTGTTTTTCAGGTCCTTCAATTCATTCATATTCCTCTCTAAGTTGTCTATTCTTGTTATCATTTCCTCGAATCTTTTTTCAAGGTTCTTAGTTTCTTTGCATTGATTTAGTACATGTTCTTTTAGCTCACTGAAGTTTCTCATTATCCACTTTCTGAAGTCTGATTCTGTTATTTGTCACACTCATTCTCCATCCAGCTTTGTTCCCTTGCTGGTGAGGAGTTTTGGTCCTTTGTCGGAGGTGAGGTGTTTTGGTTTCGGGTGGTTTCCTCCTTTTTGCGCTGGTTTCTTCCCATTTTTATGGATTTATCCACCTGTCGTCTTAGTAGTTGCTGATTTTTCAATTGGGTCTCTGAGTGGATGCCCAGATTGTTGATGATGAAGTATTTCTGTTATTTAGTTTTCCTTCTAATGGTCTAGCCCCTCTGCTCTACGAGTGCTGAGGTTTACTCCAGGCCCTGCTTGTCTGGGGTACACCTGTTGCAGCAGCAGAACAGTGAGGAATGCTACCAGTTTTTCTTCTGCTATCTTTGTTCCAGAATGATGCCCGCCAAATGTCAGTCTGATTAGTCGTTTTTTGGGGTGACTCTTTGGATACACAGGGGTCTGGGAGCTGCTTGAGTAGCTGGTCTGTGCTTTATAGGAGCTCCAGTGCTGAGCTGTGAGCTCCGTTGTTCATTCAGAGTTGTTGGGAGGATGTGTCTATGTCTGCTGCAACAGAACGCCTAACCCCCCTCTTTTTTTCCCCTTAGATGCTCTGTCACAGGGAGTTGGGGGTTTCTTTATGAGTATCTGTTGCACTCTCCTGTCTAGCTAGGGGGCAGTCTATTCACTATTTTCCTGCCGGGGCTCCAGCCTGCTAGAGCAGGTCCACCCTGCTCCCATGGGCTCTGTTCTGCTGTTGTGCACTCCGCCCTCCTGGTGGAGTCTCTCTGTTATGGCAGGTTGCCTCGGCAATGGCAGGCTGTGTCAGCCCTGGGTGGTACTTCAGTAGGGGTGAATTGCATCCGTAGTAATGGATGCCCCTCCCCCGCTGGGCTGCACAGTCCTAGATGCCAGCAGCAAAACTCTCAGCCCCAGCGCCTCCAATCGCTGCCATGCTTTTTCCCGTGAGGGTGGGACCCACCGAGCCTGATCACCCAGCTCCCTGCCTCAGAGTCTGTACTCTC
>CM038413.1:36417673-36438416 GCA_021498475.1 Saguinus midas | reverse complement strand
CAAAACATTAATTTTTGTTTGACATATTGCCATCTACCTAAGATTACATTTTTAAAATTTTTATTGCATTATAGGTTTGGGGTACATGTGCAGAACGTAAGATAGTTGCATAGGTACACTTATGGCAGTGTGCTTTGCTGCCTTCCTCCCCTTCACCCACACTTGGTAGTCATCCCCAGGTCATCCCCAGCCCCCTGCTGTCCCTCCCCATTCCCCCAACAGTCCCCAGTGTATAGACCGCCTCTGTGTCCATGTGTTCTCATTTTTGAAGCATGCACAAGTTTCAACAGCCGAATTGACCAAGCAGAAGAAAGAATATCAGAAGTTGAAGATCAACTCAATGAAATAAAATGAGAAACCAAGATTAAAGAAAAAAGCACAAAAGGAATGAACAAAATCTCCAAGAAATGTGGGACTATGTGAAGAGACCCAACCTACGTTTGATAGGTGTACCAGAATGTGATGAAGAGAATGAATCCAAGCTGGAAAACACTCTTCAGGATATTATCCAGGAAAATTTCCCCAACCTAGCAAGACAGGTCAATACTCAACTCCAGGAAATACAGAGAACACCACAAAGATACTCTGCAAGAAGAGCAACCCCAAGGCACATAATCATCAGATTCACCAGGGTTGAAATGAAGGAGAAAATACTAAGGGCAGCCAGAGAGAAAGGTCAGGTCACCCACAAAGGAAGCCCATCAGACTCACAGCAGATCTCTCGGCAGAGACTCTACAAGCCAGAGAGAGTGGGGCCAATATTCAACATCCTTAAAGAAAGAGCTTTCAACCCAGAATTTCATATCCAGCCAAACTGAGCTTCATAAGTGAAGGAAAAATAAAATCCTTCATGAACAAGCAAGTACTCAGAGATTTTGTCACCACTAGGCCTGCTTTACAAGAGCTCCTGAAAGAGGCACTACACATAGAAAGAAACAACCAGTTCCAGCCATCCTAAAAGCATACCAAATGCTAAAGACCATCAACAAAATGAAGAATGTACATGAACCAATGGGCAAAACAGCCAGCTAGCATCAAAATGGCAGTATCAAATTCACACATAACAATATTAACCCTGAATGTAAATGGGCTAAATGCACCAATCAAAAGACACAGACTGGCAAATTGGATAAAAACCAAAACCCATCGGTGTGCTGTATCCAGGAAACCCACCTCACATGCAAAGATACACAAAGGCTCAAAATAAAAAGGATGGAGGAAGATTTACCAAGCAAATGGAGAGCAAAAAAGCAGGAGTTGCAATTCTCATCTCTGATAAAATAGACTTTAAAGCAACAAAGATCAAAAGGGACAAAGAAGGTCATTACATAATGGTAAAAGGATCGATACAACAAGAAGAGCTAACGATTCTAAATATATATGGACCCAATGTAGGAGCACCCAGATATATAAGGCAAGTTCTTAATGACTTACAAAGAGACTTGACTCCCACACAATAATAGTGGGAGACTTTAACACTCCACTGTCAATAGCAGACAGATCAACCAGACAGAAAATTAACAAGGATATCCAGGACTTGAACTCAGACCTGGAACAAGCAAACCTGATAGACATTTACAGAACTCTCCACCCCAAATCCACAGAATATACATTCTTCTCAGCACCACATCACACCTACTCCAAAATTGACCACATAATTGGAAGTAAAGCACTCCTCAGCAAATGCAAAACAACTGAAATCATAACAAACAGTCTCTCAGACCATAGTGCAATCAAGTTGGAACTCAGAATTCAGAAAATAACTCAGAACCGCACAGCTTCATGGAAACTGAACAACTGGCTCTTGAATGTTGATTGGATAAACAATGAAATGAAGGCAGAAATAAAAAGTTCTTTGAAACCAACGAGAATGAAGACACAACGTACCAGAATCTCTGGGACACATTTAAAGCAGTCTGTAGAGGAAAATATATAGCAATAAGTGCCCACATGAGAAGAGTGGAGAGATCCAAAATTGACACCCTATCGTCAAAATTGAAAGAGCTAGAGGAGCAAGATCAAAAAGCTCAAAACCTAGCCGAAGACAAGAAATAACTAAGATCAGAGCAGAACTGAAGGAGATAGAGACAAGAAAACCCTTCAAAAATCAATAAATCTAAGAGCTGGTTTTGAAAAGATCAACAAAATAGACAGACCACTAGCCAGACTGATAAAAAGAAAAGAGAACAACCAAATAGATGCAATAAAAAAGCGATAAAGGAAATCACCACAGATTCCACAGAAATTCAAACCATCATCAGAGAATACTACAAACAACTCTATGCACATAAACTAGTAAATCAGGAAGAAATGGATAAATTCCTGGACGCCTGTGTCCTCCCAAGCCTAAACCAGGAGGAAGCCAAAACTATGAATAGACCAATAACAAGGTCTGAAGTTGAGGCAGCAATTAGAGCCTACCACACAAAAAAGCCCAGGTCCAGATGGGTTCACAGCTGAATTCTACCAGACACACAAAGAGGATCTGGTACCATTCCTTCTGAAACTATTCCAAATAATCCAAAAGAGGAACCCTTCCCAAATCATTTTATGAGACCAACATCATCCTGATACCAAAACCTGGCAGAGACTCAACAAGAAAAGAAAACTTCAGGCCAATATCCATGATGAACATAGATGCAAAATCTTCAATAAAATACTGGCAAACCGATTGCAACAGCACATTAAAAACTTATCCATCATGATCAAGTAGGATTCATCCTGGGATGCAAGGCTGGTTCAACATACGCAAGTCTATAAATGTAATTCACCACATAAACAGAAGCAAAACAAAACCACATGATTATCTCAATTGATGCAGAGAAGGCATTTGACAAAATTCAACAGCCCTTTATGCTAAAACCCTCAATAAACTTGGTATTGATGGAACATATCTCAAAGTAATAAAAGCTATTTATGACAAACCAACAGCCAATATCATACTTAATGGGCAAAACTGGAAGCATTCCCTTTGAAATCTGGCACTAGACAAGGATGCCCTCTCTCACCACTTCTATTCAACATAGTACTGGAAGTTCTAGCCAGAGCAATCAGGCAAGAAAAAGAAATAAAGGGTATTCAAATAGGAAAGGTGGAAGCCAAATTGTCTCTATTTGCAGACGACATGATAGTATACCTAGAAGACCCCATCACCTCAGCCCAAAAGCTCCTGCAACTGATAAGCAACTTCAGCAAAGTCTCAGGATATAAAATCAATGTTCAAAAATCACAAGCATTCCTATACACCAATAACAGACTTAAAGAGAACCAAATCAAGAACGAACTGCCATTCACAATTGCTACAAAGAAAATAAAATACCTAGGAATACAACTCACTAGGAATGTAAGGGACCCTTTAAGGAAAACTACAAACAACTGCTCAACGAAATAAGAGAGGACACAAACAGATGGAGAAACATTCCATGTTCGTGGTTAGGAAGAATCAATATCGTGAAAATGGCTATACTGCCCAAAGTAATTTACACAATCAATGCTATCCCCATCAAACTACCATTGAATTTCTTCACAGAACTGGAAAACCACCATGAATTTCATATGGAACCAAAAAGAGCCCGCATAGCCAAGTCAATTCTAAGCAAAAGAACACAGCGGAGGCATCACACTACCAGACTTCAAACTATACTACAAGGCTACAGTAATCAAAACAGCATGGTACTGGTACCAAAACAGAGATATAGACCAATGGAACAGAACAGAAGCATCGGAGGCAACACAACATATCTACAACCATATTATCTTTGATAAACCAGACAAAACAAGCAATGGGGAAAGGATTCCTATTTAATAAATGGTGTTGGGAAAACTGGCTAGCCATGTGCAGAAAGCAGAAACTGGACCCCTTCCTGACACCTTACACTAAAATTAACTCCAGATGGATTAAAGACTTAAACATAAGACCTGACACCATAAAAACCCTAGAAGAAAATCTAGGCAAAACCATTCAGGACATAGGAGTAGGCAAGGACTTCATGAACAAAACACCAAAAGCATTGGCAACAAAAGCCAAAATAGACAAATGGGACCTAATCAAACTCCACAGCTTCTGCACGGCAAAAGAAACAGTCACTAGAGTGAATCGGCAACCATCAGAATGGGAAAAATCTTTGCAGTTTACACATCTGACAAAGGGCTGATATCCAGAATTTACAAAGAACTCAAACAGATTTACAGGAAAAAAACAAACAAGCCCATTCAAAATGGGCAAAGGATATGAACAGACACTTTACAAAAGAAGACATACATGAGGCCAACAAACACATGAAAAATGCTCATCATCACTGGTCATTAGAGAGATGCAAATCAAAACCACATTGAGATACCATCTCACGCCAGTTAGAATGGCGATCATTAAAAATCTGGAGACAGCAGATGCTGGAGAGGATGTGGAGAAATAGGAACACTCTTACACTGTTGGTGGGAGTGTAAATTAGTTCAACCATTGTGGAAGACAGTGTGGCGATTCCTCAGGACCTAGAAATAGAAATTCCATTTGACCCAGCAATCCCATTACTGGGTATATATCCAAAGGACTATAAATCGTTCTACTATAAGGACACATGCACACGAATGTTCATTGCAGCACTGTTTACAATAGCAAAGACCTGGAACCAACCCAAATGCCCATCGATGATAGACTGGACTGGGAAAATGTGGCACATATACACCATGGAATATTATGCAGCAATCAAAATGATGAGTTTGTGTCCTTTGTAAGGACATGGATGAATCTGGAGAACATCATTCTCAGCAAACTGACACAAGAACAGAAAAAGAAATACTACATATTCTCACTCATAGGTGGGTGAGAAAAATGAGAACACATGGACACAGAGAGGCGGTCTACTATACACTGGGGTCTATTGGGGGAATGGGGAGGGACAGCAGGGGGGCTGGGGAGGATAGCCTGGGGATGAATGCCAAGTGTGGGTGAAGGGAGGAAAAAAAAAAAAAAAAAAAAAAAAAAAAAAAAAAAAAAAAAAAAAAAAAAAAAAAAAAAAAAAAAAAAAAAAAAAAAAAAAAAAAAAAAAAAAAAAAAAAAAAAAAAAAAAAAAAAAAAAAAAAAAAAAAAAAAAAAAAAAAAAAAAAAAAAAAAAAAAAAAAAAAAAAAAAAAAAAAAAAAAAAAAAAAAAAAAAAAAAAAAAAAAAAAAAAAAAAAAAAAAAAAAAAAAAAAAAAAAAAAAAAAAAAAAAAAAAAAAAAAAAAAAAAAAAAAAAAAAAAAAAAAAAAAAAAAAAAAAAAAAAAAAAAAAAAAAAAAAAAAAAAAAAAAAAAAAAAAAAAAAAAAAAAAAAAAAAAAAAAAAAAAAAAAAAAAAAAAAAAAAAAAAAAAAAAAAAAAAAAAAAAAAAAAAAAAAAAAAAAAAAAAAAAAAAAAAAAAAAAAAAAAAAAAAAAAAAAAAAAAAAAAAAAAAAAAAAAAAAAAAAAAAAAAAAAAAAAAAAAAAAAAAAAAAAAAAAAAAAAAAAAAAAAAAAAAAAAAAAAAAAAAAAAAAAAAAAAAAAAAAAAAAAAAAAAAAAAAAAAAAAAAAAAAAAAAAAAAAAAAAAAAAAAAAAAAAAAAAAAAAAAAAAAAAAAAAAAAAAAAAAAAAAAAAAAAAAAAAAAAAAAAAAAAAAAAAAAAAAAAAAAAAAAAAAAAAAAAAAAAAAAAAAAAAAAAAAAAAAAAAAAAAAAAAAAAAAAAAAAAAAAAAAAAAAAAAAAAAAAAAAAAAAAAAAAAAAAAAAAAAAAAAAAAAAAAAAAAAAAAAAAAAAAAAAAAAAAAAAAAAAAAAAAAAAAAAAAAAAAAAAAAAAAAAAAAAAAAAAAAAAAAAAAAAAAAAAAAAAAAAAAAAAAAAAAAAAAAAAAAAAAAAAAAAAAAAAAAAAAAAAAAAAAAAAAAAAAAAAAAAAAAAAAAAAAAAAAAAAAAAAAAAAAAAAAAAAAAAAAAAAAAAAAAAAAAAAAAAAAAAAAAAAAAAAAAAAAAAAAAAAAAAAAAAAAAAAAAAAAAAAAAAAAAAAAAAAAAAAAAAAAAAAAAAAAAAAAAAAAAAAAAAAAAAAAAAAAAAAAAAAAAAAAAAGTGGAGGGATGTGTTCTTTTTTTAGGAGGCCTGATTACAATCAGTCACCACCCCTAACTCTCAGACATCCTTCTTCCTAAGTATAAAATGCAGAAACTTTTAACCAAAAAATACTTTATGGCAAATTTAATATGTTATCATGTTCATGGAAAGAGCATTTTTTAACTGTACCTTAGGTTCTGGGGTACATGTGCAGATAATGCAGGGTTGTTGCATAGGTGGATACATAACCCAGTGGTTTGCTGCCTCCATTCACCCTTCATCTCTATTCAACATTTCTCCTCATGTTATCCCTCCCCACCATCCCCACCCCTCACTGTCCCTCCCCAAGCCCCCACAACTGACCCCAGTATATGATGCTCCCTTCCCTGAGTCCATGTGTTCTCATTGTTCAACACCTGCCTATGAGTGAGAACATGCAGTGTTTTGTTTTCTGTTCTTATGTCAGTTTGATGAGAATGATGGTTTCCAGATTCATCCAAGTCCCTGAAAAGGACATGAACTCATCTTTTTGTGGCTGCACAGTATTCCATGGTATATATATGCCACATTTTCTTTGGATTAAGAAACTCACTCAAATCCACACAACTACTTGGAAACTGAACAACTTGCTTCTGAGTGTTGACTGGATAAATAATGAAATGAAGGTTTAAATAAAGATGTTCTTCAAAACCAACAAGGATGAAGACACAACTTACCAGAAAGAGGAATTTTTTACTGTATACACTTCTTGAGATTTTAATGCCCTTGTGAGCTGCAAATGGAAAATTAATGCCTTCATTATTTTCTCTGTTTTCAACAAAGTCCTGATTCCATCCTCTCTTTTGTTTTAAAGAAAAAGAAAAATAAAGAATAGAGGACATTAAGTTTACTGAGTTTACATATTATTAACTTGTAAGTTTCAACAACTAAATTGAACCTCACTTATTTTGTAAACATGATTTTATTAAGCCAACTGCACTTTGAAACATTTAGAGGTAAATGTAAGGATACTAAATTTACAGGATATTTTAATTAAAAAAAGCTTTGTCATTCCAGTTGCAAGTAACTATTTTATGACATCATTACCTAAATAATCTTAGAGCATTAGAAACATACTAAAATATTTCTAAACTTAACAAAGAGAAGCATAATTATATTATTTTGATTACTCTGTTTTGTGTCATAAAAGATAAAAATTTTATAAATGCATAAAATAGTTTGTTGTGTTAATTTCTTAAATGAGAAATAGTTAAATAAAATTCCAACTCAAATATATTACAATATTACAAATTTAACTCAAAAGTTATACATTTATGTGCTTATAGTATTAATGTTGTTTATATTTCATGTGGAAACATCTACTGATTAGTAATAATTTAGTTAAATATAAGAACACAATTGTGATAAAATTTCAAACATCATTGAGAAAATCCTGTCTTTTCTCTCCACCCACCTGAGTCTTGGACACTTCTGGTAATAAAGCTGAGAAGCAGATCCCTACACAGGTGCATCTTGCATTCTTTCTGTGCATATAAATTGTCATCCATAAGCCCTGGTTATAATGAGGAGATGCTGTCAGTTTATCACTTTCTAGGTCCATAATTGTCATGCCACCTGTTGAAGCAGAAGAGATGTGTCCTTGAGATTGTTAGAAGAGGGTCAACTGAAAGGAAAACTGAATTTACCTAATGTGAAACAACAGAGTAGGAATAACTGAGTTCCAAATGATCACATGTAAATTCACTTACTTAGGGTAACCTTGCCCAGGTGAGTTGTCTGGTCTTAGTCCTTGTCAACAAAACAGAAGTTGAACAGTAACTTCTATCTTTCCTTTCCATTTTCATGTCATAGTTCCAAGTGTATTCTTGCTTACTTAAGAGGCTCCTGGTGGTCTTCACACATGTTTCCCAGTGGTTCCTGCATTTCAGGGCTACAGGTATCCTATGTACCTCTTTTCTTGGACATTAGGAAAATTCCCTTGCATCAGTTCTTTCTTCCAGAAAACAGAGCTCTGAGTTAGGACACCTAGCATAGAAAGCTAGGGGCAGTCATCTTTTAGCCCTGTGCCATTTATGAAAGTGCATTTTGGTGGACAGAAAGGAAAGCTCCATTCACCAAGCACAGACTGCTGAAATATATACTGTTCATAGCAAGATGACTTGGTTTTATGTGGTCACCCAGGTTCCCATTGTGGTGTGTTCTGACACTCTGTCCCTAAATCTTCCCTAAAGTTTATATTTACAGGAATGTTTTATTTTACACAGTGAGGATTAGAGTGTGTAGAATAAAATGATTAGAGTATCCTTAGCAACTGACAAATTTTATTTCCTTCTGTGACTCCCAAAACCCTTCTGTTTATTACTGACTTTAATCTTTACCTTGATTGTAACTGCTGCATTTGTGGTATACAGTCTGAAGCTAAACTGGTGACTATTCACCCAATGAAGCTATGGATCTTCACCCAAAGCACCAGATCTAAGCATGTTTGTGTTCACTCTGCCATGCCTTCTACCTTCCAGCTTAGGTTCTCTAACAAATATCTGTTTGAATGCTGTTAGGGTCAGGGGATTCTCAGATTTATACTGCCTTTAATTGCAATTATTCCTGCAGTCTTTAACCCAGTCCTATTTCTCACCAGCTGCCATTGCTATGACCTTGTTCTCAATCCAGTCAATGTTCTTAGGTCTTGATTTGTTTGCACTCTTGGAAACTTTTCAACTCCTTCTTTATTATGTTTATGTCCAAGGCACAAATAAAATGTACTGTCCATAAAAAATCTTACTCCTATAGAAAGTATTTATTAGAAATAAAGGTGAAATAAAGACATTTCAGATAAATAAAAACTGAGGCAAGCTGTTGCTATAGGCCAGGCTTAATAAAAATACTAAAAATACGAAAATAGGTTATTTTAAAGACAGCATCTCCCTCTGTCACCCAACCTGAAGCACAGTGGTAGAGTAGTGTCATCATGGCTCATTGCAGCCTCAAACTCTTGGGCTTAAATAATCCCCCCACCTCAGCCTCCTGTGCCACCATGCCTGGCTGGCTGATTTTAATGTTTTATAGAGAAGGAGCCTTGTTATGCTGCCCAGACTGGTCTCAAGCACCTGGGCCCAAGCAATTCCCTCAACTCAGCCTCCCAAAGCACTGGGATTAAAGGTATATGCCACTGTGGTGAGCTGTGCCTACTTTAAAAGACTGAAAATAAAAAAATTAATAACTCTTTGCCAAATTGAAAAAACAAACAAAAACCTCAATGGTATCCAGGTCTTAGATAAAGACAGTTCTGTGTCACAAAGAATGACAAAAGATTATTTAGCTATTCAAATGATTTACATATATTTAAAAGAAGCAGAAACAAAAGATAAATATAGAAGTTTTCCAGGCCATGCATTGTGGCTCATACCTCTAATCCCAGCATTTGGGTAGGCCAAGGCAGGAGGATTTCTTGACGTCAAATGTTTGAGTTTAGTACAGGCAACATGGTGAGACCCTGTCAGTACAAAAACTAAAAATAAGTTGGCCAGGCACTGTGGCACACGTCTTTAATCTCAGCACTTTGGGAAACTGAAGTGGTAAGATAACAAGGTCAGGAGTTCAAGACCACCTTGGTCAACATGGTGAAACCCTGTCTGTACTACTACTCCTTCTACTAATAATAAATTTGCCGGATGTGATGGTGTATGCCTGTAATCTCAGCTACTTGGGAGACTAGGCAGGAGAATTGCTTGAACCTGGTAGGCAGAAGTTGCAGTGAACAGAGATCATGCCACTGCACTCCAGTCTGGGGCATAGAGCAAGACTCTGTCTCAAAAATAAAAAAAATAAAGTTAGCCAGGCATAGTGGTCAATACATATAGTAATTGAGAGTCTGAGGCAGGAGGACTGCTCAGCCCAAGAGTTTAAGGTTACAGTGAGCAATGATTATGCCATTGTACTTCAGGCTAAGCAAAAGAGTGAAACTCTGTCTTACAAAGTTAATAATAAAAGTTTTCTAAATTATATTGTTTAAGAAAAGGGAAAAGAAAAAATCTTTTCTTATTTTCAAGTGGGATACTAGAGCCTCTCATTTGTAATTTGTATTTGCTTCTGCAAAATCTAGGTCTAGACTCATGATCTTGAACTATGGGACATCTGAATTCTAGTAGGTGCTGGATTCAGGCAACTGAGGGGTGGCCTTGGGCACACTGTGTGCAGGTGTAAAAAGGGTTTGTGGGGAACTAAAAGGCAAAAGAGGGGAAAGTGCCATTAAGAACCCACAAGTGGGAGACAGTACAGGGTTGGTGGAAAGAGTGATTCATGCTACAGATACTGACCCAGGTGAGGCTTTGCTCTGACTTATTTCTGTGTCCATGAAGAAAATGAGATTATAATTGGGTGACAAAGAAGCCTGGGTTGATTAAAAAAGAAACAAGTTTCCACTACAGATTTGGTGCCTAAGGTAGAGCAAATGCCAGGAGTCTTGTAGGCACATTTGTGGGTTTTTGGTCAGGAAGTCCTGTTAGGAATGCCTGCTAAGAGGCTAAGCTCTCTAAGCTGTGAGAGCTCTAATCAGCACGTGTAGACTTTTCAGAAGGGAGAAATGAGGCAGGCATTCTGAACCTGAAACTGCATCACATTTTGTTTCATCTCACCACAGTTTTTACAGGCTAATTTGGAACATGTCTGGAAGATGAACTCTGAAGAAGAGTGTGTACTTTGACGTGACTCAGATGAGATCTTTTGTGGGGATCAGGAATTCAATGCCCAGTATCTGAGCTGGTGTCTTTGAGGTTAGTAGGTTGTCTCTTTGTATTAAGTCCATTGTTACCAGGGAGTAGGCTGGAGATTCCAAATGGCTTCCAGAATCCCTCTCTGATTTTCTTTGGGAGACGGAGTCTGAAAAAGATAAATTCAGTATTTTTGGAAAATTCTAGAAAGTCTGGTTGGAAAACTGGGAAGACCTCTTGCATGATGCCTAAATGCTCAGTTCTCAGCTCTAGCTATATAGATGCTTGGTAGGCATAGAGCTGGGTTTGCATTTATATCAGCACAACGTATGTCAGAGTTGAAGAAGTAGCCAGGACAAAGTGTCTTGGTTGCAGGCTGGGGAACATCTTAAAAGCAAACTAGTCTGCTGACTTTCATCTTGGCAATAAGTGTTGGGTCCTAGCCAAAGGGCTTGAATGCAGCATAAGTCCAATCCATAGATACACCTACTAATGGAGAAATGGTTGTGTATTTTCAGTTTGATGCAATCAAGGTAAAATTACCATGCTATTGGTTCATTTACTTTTTATTATTTAATATCAAATCTAAAACAAAAAATATTAAATGCTTATTGACATATGTACTTGTTCTTCACCAGGCTCATAGTATTTGCCTAATTTTAAACTTTCTTCCATTTTGTAGGTTTCAACTTATTTTATTGTGGAATATTAAATCTAATACAGACATTGTCCTTTTACATATAATTTCCTTTTATTTAATATATTTTTAATTGGCATTTTCCCTTAAGTTATGGACTATTTTATCATATAAATAGCCTCATTTCTATTTAGAAGATAAAAGTATTTGGGTTTCTTGTCTTGTAATTTTTATATTACTTAGTAATGTGATAAACATTAGTGTTTTTGGGGTATTTTAAATTTTAGATAATTACACATATCCATGTGAAGCTTGTTTTTACTGCATGTGTGGATTGGAGAGTTGTTTTCACTTCTGTTTCATCTTTACTCTGATCTCCCTAGAACTCATAGCTCTTGTAGTTGGGAAATAGCAGGTTATCATTCCAATAAATGGGACAAATTCACTAATACCACACTACAAATGAGTTTGAAAGCAGGACATGTCTTCAAAGCATAAACAACATGAGCCCACATATGTACAACAATAGTAATGTGTAAGTTACAGTTTGGATAAAAAATAAAAGCACAGAAAATTGGTTAAAGTAAATTAAAATGGACATGAGGTCTCAAGAATTTTTGAGCAGACAAAATCAGTTAGGTCTCATAAGTAATCTCAACCTTGCTTGATTTGCATATATAAGCAAAACTTAAATTATTTCTCATAGCTGCCTATTTAAAAAACAGAAATGAAGCTCAACTAATCAGAAGAAGCCAGCAACCTTATATAAATAGAAACTGTTCAATAAGAAAAAAATGAAGAAAAAACCAACCAAACAAGAAAGAATAAAAAATGTTGTACTACCACTAATCAAATGATTTGTTTCTACATTTTTCCTTTGAATACTTGCTTCTTACACTGTAAATGAAACACTGTCTTTCAGCTGATGTTCTACAGTTTATCAATTGCTCTTACTCAAATAAACAGTTTACAATTTCATTGTGTCTCAAATTACTTTTTAGAAGGATAAATAAACTATCTAGGAATAAACATTAAAAAAATTGTGCAGAATATGAGAAAAACCATAGAAAATTTTAAAACAAATGAATGTAGACACAAGCAAATAGAAAATTTGTATTATATTCTTAGGCAGAAAAACTCAATATTATCAATGTAAATTGTCTTTAAAGAAAGTTATAAATTCAATTTTGTTTCAATAGAGATACCAGATACCATTAGATATTGGAAGTAGGCATGTTACTATTAAATATTATACAGATGAAAACACAAATAAGAATAGCCAAGAAAACTAAAAAAAAAGAAAAGACTGGCCAGCCCTGTGAAAAATCTTGATTGATTAAAAAAACTCATAGATCATTGAAAGTAAAAATTCAGAAATAGACCAAAGGGCCTATGAAAGTGTCATAGTGCATTCAGGCAGCTACAAAATATTTTAGACAGAGTGAGAATGAACAACAGAAATATATGTTTCACAGTTCTGGAGGCTGAACGTGCAAGATCAAAGCAGCAGTGAATTTGGTGTTTGGTGAGAGCCCTGTTCCCCATAGATGATACCTTCTTGCACAAGGGACAAAGGTGTTCCCTTTAACCTCCTTTGAAAAGGCATTTATTCCATTTATGAAGATGAAGCACTCTTGGCTTAATCACTCTCTCAAAGGCCAGATGCCTAATACTCTCCACATATGAATTTGAAAGGGGACCTAAACATTCAGGCCAGAGCAATAATTTAGTAAGCAATAGAAGCAACGTGGAGAATGGCATCATTAATACTTGAGGTGTAGAATTGTTATGCTCTTAACAAAAATGATTCATTATTCATCGCATATAACAAAATAAAAGTCCAGTGAAATTATGTTTTTCATAAATATAAATATGTATGGCAAAAAAATTAAGTGTTGATAAGGTTAATGCTACAGCTGGTATCAGGATTTTCTAGGTTTCTGGGAATGGGCAAGGCTCCAGAATTTTCTTTTGTGATGTTTTCCTGGAAGTTGCCAATGCTCTTATTCAATTTGAAAGTAGATAAAAATGTTTCTTTCTATTTCAACATTTACTAAATTTAAAATAATAAAGGCCAACTTATGCATAATTCTGAAACAATTATTCATCAGTGGTGCTGTGCTGAGGAAGACACAGACTTACACGCACACACGTGTGATTTTTGGTCAAATAGATTTCTCCCTGTGCCAGAGTCATATATCTTACACTTGAGAGGCTTTCACAGGCAAGCATTGCTCTGCATCCCTACCACAGACTTTAACCCTGAAAATCTGACCCAGAGAATGATGGATAAACACCCACCCTAGTGTTCTGACCTACATGAATCATTTCTTAATAATCCCTTACAGGGATCTGGAATCTTTTCTGAATTCATCAGCCACACAGAGCTGGACTTGAAAATTTGGACAGAAGTTTTTATTCTCACTGGGACTCCTGCCCTGTCCTGCCAGCTTCTCTAGAAGTACACTTTTCTAATCACTCCTGAGATATTCTATCTATGGTTATCTCTCTGAGTCAACATTATTGATCTCATAAAGTGGGATGAGAAATAGTTTAGAATCCACCTATGCTAGGGTCTGTGTCCAGGATTCTTTACCTGACTTATGTTTCTGATTTACCTAAATATTAATAAATAAAGATTTATTTCTAAAAGGTAAAAAACTGAAGAAGAAATCACTCTTCTCAAATGCATATGTGGAATTCTCCAGGATGGGTTGTATATTAGATCTAAAATTAAATCAATGACAGAAGAAAAACTAGAAAATTTGCAAACTTGTATAAATTTAAAAACATACTCTTAAACAACCAGTTCATAGAGGAAGACCTAATTGTTTCCAGATTGGGTCAAACTTAGTTTGACAGGAGTTCTGTGGCAAGCTCTTAGCTGACTTTAAAATCAGTGTAACCAGTAATAGTGTCAAGATGGCTATGAGTCCAAAAGCCAAAAGAACAGCTCTAGGTGGAGGCTAATCTTTTACCTAAGGCTCTAAATATCAAAAACAAGATTTGACGGGCCTCAGGATGAATGGTACAATGAAAATCTTCCCAAATACTTTTACAAAACCTTAACTGGAAAGTAAGACTCTAGATTGTTTAACCCTCACAAAAAGAATAAATTTCTGATTTTTTCACCTGGGATCTATGTATGTGTGTTGGAGCCACCTTTACCAACCGGCATGAAGATACAACTCCCTTTGTGCCTCTACTTTGTACTTGTGCAGACGTTCAAATACAGAGGTGAGAACTTAGGGTTTCCTGGTCTTTTGCAAAGCATGACCCTGAGCATCCCCATTTTCTTCTATTATTAGAACAATGACCAGTGTCCTAATTCCCAGCAGCTTTTTCTACTAGAGCTTTTCAGTACGATTATTTTTAGGCCCAACTGAAACCTTTGTTCCTGGGGCACTGGGTAGTTCATTCCAATGTAAATGCTTTTACAAACATATCAAGTTATTAAATTAAGTTTTTTCTGCCTTTTATTTATTTTATTTTTTTAAATTTTAAAATTTTTATTGCATTATAGGCTTTGGGGTACATGTGAAGAACGTGCAAGATAGTTGCATAAGTACACACATGGCAGTGTGTTTTGTTGCCTTCCTCCCCTTCACCCACACTTGGCATTTATCCCCAGGCTATCCCTCCAAAGCCCCCCTGTCCCTCCACCATTCCCCCCGATAGACCCCAGTGTGCTGCAGACACCCTCCCTGTGTCCATGTGTTCTCATTTTTCTCCCGCCTATGAGTGAGAATATGCGGTATTTCCTTTTCTGTTCTTTTGTCAATTTGCTGAAAATGATGTTCTCCAGATTGATCCATCTCCTTACAAAGGACACAAACTCATCATTTTTGATTGCTGCATAATATTTCATGGTAGATATGAGCCACATTTTCCCAGTCCAGTCTATCATCGATGGGCATTTGGGTTGGTTCCAGGTTTTTGCTATTGTAAACAGTGCTGCAATGAACATTCGTGTGCATGTGTCCTTATAGTAGAACAATTTATAGTTCTTTGGATATTTACCCAGTAATGAGATTGCTGGGTAAAATGGAATTTCTATTTCTAGGTCCTTGAGGAATCGCCACACTGTCTTCCACAATGGTTGAACTAATTTACACTCCCACCAACAGTGTAAGAGTGTTCCTCTTTCTCCACATCCTCTCCAGCATCTGCTGTCTCCAGATTTTTTAATGATCCCCATTCTAACTGGCGTGAGATGGTATCTCAATGTGGTTTTGATTTGCATCTCTAATGACCAATGATGATGAGCACTTTTTCATATGTTTGTTGGCCTCATGTATGTCTTCTTTTGTAAAGTGTCTGTTCATATCCTTTGCTCATTTTTGAATGGGCTTGTTTGTTTTTTTCCTGTAAATCTGTTTGAGTTCTTTGTAAATTCTGGATATCAGCCCTTTGTCAGATGCGTAAACTGCAAAGATTTTTTCCCATTCTGATGGTTGCCGATTCACTCTAGTGACTGTCTCTTTGCTGCAGAAGCTGTGGAGTTTGATTAGGTCCCATTTGTCTATTTTGGCTTTTGTTGCCAATGCTTTTGGTGTTTTGTTCATGAAGTCCTTGCCTACTCCTATGTCCTGAATGGTTTTGCCTAGATTTTCTTCTAGGGTTTTTATGGTGTCAGGTCTTACGTTTAAGTCTTTAATCCATCTGGAGTTAATTTTAGTGTAAGGTGTCAGGAAGGGGTCCAGTTTCTGCTTTCTGCACATGGCTAGCCAGTTTTCCCAACACCATTTATTAAATAGGGAATTTTCCCATTGCCTGTTTTTGTCTGGTTTATCAAAGATAATATGTGTTGTGTTGCCTCCGATGCTCTGTTCTGTTCCATTGGTCTATATCTCTGTTTTGGTACCAGTACCATGCTGTTTTGATTACTGTAGCCTTGTAGTATAGTTTGAAGTCTGGTGATGCCTCCCGCTGTGTTCTTTTGCTTAGAATTGACTTGGCTATGCGGGCTCTTTTGGTTCCATATGAAATTCATGGTGGTTTTTTCCAGTTCTGTGAAGAAATTCAATGGTAGTTTGATGGGGATAGCATTGATTGTGTAAATTACTTTGGGCAGTATAGCCATTTTCACGATATTGATTCTTCCTAACCATGAACATGGAATGTTTCTCCATCTGTTTGTGTCCTCTTATTTCGTTGAGCAGTTGTTTGTAGTTTTCCTTAAAGAGGTCCCTTACATTCCTAGTGAGTTGTATTCCTAGGTATTTTATTTTCTTTGCAATTATGAATGGCAGTTCGTTCTTGATTTGGTTCTCTTTAAGTCTGTTATTGGTGTATAGGAATGCTTGTGATTTTTGAACATTGATTTTATATCCTGAGACTTTGCTGAAGTTGCTTATCAGTTGCAGGAGCTTTTGGGCTGAGGTGATGGGGTCTTCTAGGTATACTATCATGTCATCTGCAAATAGAGACAATTTGGCTTCCACCTTTCCTATTTGAATACCCTTTATTTCTTTTTCTTGCCTGATTGCTCTGGCTAGAACTTCCAGTACTATGTTGAATAGAAGTGGTGAGAGAGGCATCCTTGTTCAGTGCCGGATTTCAAAGGAATGCTTCCAGTTTTTGCCCATTAAGTATGATATTGGCTGTTGGTTTGTCATAAATAGCTTTTATTACTTTGAGATATGTTCCATCAATACCAAGTTTATTTTTTAGCATAAAGGGCTGTTGAATTTGTCAATGCCTTCTGCATCAATTGAGATAATCATGTGGTTTTTGTTTTTGCTTCTGTTTATGTGGTGAATTACATTTATAGACTTGATGTTGAACCAGCCTTGCATCCCCGGATGAATCCTACTTGATCATGATGGATAAGTTTTTAATGTGCTGTTGCAATCGGTTTGCCAGTATTTTATTGAAGATTTTTGCATCTATGTTCATCATGGATATTGGCCTGAAGTTTTCTTGTTGAGTCTCTGCCAGGTTTTGGTATCAGGATGATGTTGGTCTCATAAAATGATTTGGGAAGGGTCTCTTTTGGATTATTTGGAATAGTTTCAGAAGGAATGGTACCAGATCCTCTTTGTGTGTCTGGTAGAATTCAGCTGTGAACCCATCTGACCTGGGCTTTTTTGTGTGGTAGGTTTAATTGCTGCCTCAACTTCAGACCTTGTTCCTGGTTTAGGCTTGGGAGGACACAGGCTCCAGGAATTTATCCATTTCTTCCTGATTTACTAGTTTATGTGCATAGAGTTGTTTGTAGTATTCTCTGATGATGGTTTGAATTTCTGTGGAATCTGTTTATCGTTTTTTTTTTATTGCATCTATTTGGTTGTTCTCTTTTCTTTTTATCAGTCTGGCTAGTGGTCTGTCTATTTTGTTGATCTTTTGAAAAACCAGCTCTTAGATTTATTGATTTTTGAAGGGTTTTCTTGTCTCTATCTCCTTCAGTTCTGCTCTGATCTTAGTTATTTCTTGTCTTGCTAGGTTTTGAGCTTTTCTTTCAATTTTGATAGGGTGTCAATTTTGGATCTCCACTCTTCTCATGTGGGCACTTATTGCTATATATTTTCCTCTACAGACTGCTTTAAATGTGTCCCAGAGATTCTGGTACGTTGTGTCTTCATTCTCGTTGGTTTCAAAGAACTTCTTTATTTCTGCCTTCATTTCATTGTTTATCCAATCAACATTCAAGAGCCAGTTGTTCAGTTTCCATGAAGCTGTGGTTCTGAGTTATTTTCTGAATTCTGAGTTCCAACTTGATTGCACTATGGTCTGAGAGACTGTTTGTTATGATTTCGTTGTTTTGCATTTGCTGAGGAGTGCTTTACATGTGGTGAATTACATTTATAGACTTGCGTATGTTGAACCAGCCTTGCATCCCAGGATGAATCCTACTTGATCATGATGGATAAGTTTTTAATGTGCTGTTGCAATCGGTTTGCCAGTATTTTATTGAAGATTTTGCATCTATGTTCATCATGGATATTGGCCTGAAGTTTTCTTTTCTTGTTGAGTCTCTGCCAGGTTTTGGTATCAGGATGATGTTGGTCTCATAAAATGATTTGGGAAGGTTCCCTCTTTTTGGATTATTTGGAATAGTTTCAGAAGGAATGGTACCAGATCCTCTTTGTGTGTCTGGTAGAATTCAGCTGTGAACCCATCTGGACCTGGGCTTTTTGTGTGGTAGGCTCTTAATTGCTGCCTCAACTTCAGACCTTGTTATTGGTCTATTCATAGTTTGGCTTCCTCCTGGTTTAGGCTTGGGAGGACACAGGCGTCCAGGTTTATCCATTTCTTTGCATAGAGTTGTTTGTAGTATTCTCTGATGATGGTTTGAATTTCTGTGGAATCTGTGGTGATTTCCCTTTATCGTTTTTATTGCATCTATTTGGTTGTTCTCTCTTTTTCTTTTTATCAGTCTGGCTAGTGGTCTGTCTATTTTGTTGATCTTTTGAAAAACCAGCTCTTAGATTTATTGATTTTTGAAGGGTTTTCTTGTCTCTATCTCCTTCAGTTCTGCTCTGATCTTAGTTATTTCTTGTCTTGACTAGGTTTTGAGCTTTTTGATCTTGCTCCTCTAGCTCTTTCAATTTTGATGATAGGGTGTTAATTTTGGATCTCTCCACTCTTCTCATGTGGGCACTTATTGCTATATATTTTCCTCTACAGACTGCTTTAAATGTGTCCCAGAGATTCTGGTATGTTTGTCTTTTCTCGTTGGTTTCAAAGAACTTCTTTATTTCTGCCTTCATTTCATTGTTTATCAATCAACATTCAAGAGCCAGTTGTTCAGTTTCCATGAAGCTGTGCGGTTCTGAGTTATTTTCTGAATTCTGAGTTCCAACTTGATTGCACTATGGTCTGAGAGACTGTTTGTTATGATTTCCGTTGTTTTGCATTTGCTGAGTGCTTTCCTTGTCAATTTTGGAGTAGGTGTGATGTGGTGCTGAGAAGAATGTATATTCTGTGGATTTGGGGTGGAGAGTTCTGTAAATGTCTATCAGGTTTGCTTGTTCCAGGTCTGAGTTCAAGTCCTGGATATCCTTGTTAATTTTCTGTCTGGTTGATCTGTCTGCTATTGACAGTGGAGTGTTAAAGTCTCCACTATTATTGTGTAGGAGTCTAAGTCTCTTTGTGTCATTAAGAACTTGCCTTATATATCTGGGTGCTCCTACATTGGGTCCATATATATTTAGAATCGTTATCTCTTCTTGTTGTATTGATCCTTTTACCATTATGTAATGACCTTCTTTGTCCTTTTGATCTTTGTTGCTTTAAAGTCTATTTTATCAGAGATGAGAATTGCAACTCCTGCTTTGTTTGCTTTATCCTTTTATTTTGAGCCTTTGTGTATCTTTGCATGTGAGGTGGGTTTCCTGGATACAGCACACCGATGGGTTTTGGTTTTTATCCAATTTGCCAGTCTGTGTCTTTTGATTGGTGCATTTAGCCCATTTACATTCAGGGTTAATATTGTTATGTGTGAATTTGATACTGCCATTTTGATGCTAGCTGGCTGTTTTGCCCATTGGTTCATGTACATTCTTCATTTTGTTGATGGTCTTTAGCATTTGGTATGCTTTTAGGATGGCTGGAACTGGTTGTTTCTTTCTATGTAGTGCCTCTTTCAGGAGCTCTTGTAAAGCAGGCCTAGTGGTGACAAAATCTCTGAGTACTTGCTTGTTCGTGAAGGATTTTATTTTTCCTTCACTTATGAAGCTCAGTTTGGCTGGATATGAAATTCTGGGTTGAAAGTTCTTTTCTTTAAGGATGTTGAATATTGGCCCCACTCTCTTCTGGCTTAGAGTCTCTGCCGAGAGATCTGCTGTGAGTCTGATGGGCTTCCCTTTGTGGGTGACCTGACCTTTCTCTCTGGCTGCCCTTAGTATTTTCTCCTTCAGTTTCAACCCTGGTGAATCTACGATTATGTGCCTTGGGGTTGCTCTTCTTGCAGAGTATCTTTGTGGTGTTCTCTGTATTTCCTGGAGTTGAGTATTGACCTGTCTTGCTAGGTTGGGGAAATTTTCCTGGATAATATCCTGAAGAGTGTTTTCCAGCTTGGATTCATTCTCTTCATCATTCTACACCTATCAAGCGTAGGTTGGGTCTCTTCACATAGTCCCACATTTCTTGGAGATTTTGTTCATTCCTTTTGTGCTTTTTCTTTAATCTTGGTTTCTCGTTTTATTTCATTGAGTTGATCTTCAACTTCTGATATTCTTTCTTCTGCTTGGTCAATTCGGCTGTTGAAACTTGTGCATGCTTTGAAGTTCTCGTGTTGTGTTTTCAGCTCCTTCAATTCATTCATATTCCTCTCTAAGTTGTCCATTCTTGTTATCAATTCCTCGAATCTTTTTCAAATCTTTTTCAAGGTTCTTAGTTTCTT
>CM038413.1:36399428-36417573 GCA_021498475.1 Saguinus midas | reverse complement strand
CCTGTGTGTATCACCCTTTCCTGTGTATACTTTCCTCTCCTGTGTTTATCCCCCTTTCTCCTTTGTTTATCACCCTTTTATGTGTGTATGCCCCTCTCTCCTGTGTGTATCCTTTCTCCTGTGTGTTTCCCTCTCTTTCCTGTATGTATCCCCTTATCCTTGTGTGTATACTCCTGTCTCCTGTGTGTATCCCCTTCTCTCCTGTGTGTATCCTCCTCTCTCCTGTGTGTATCCTCCTCTCTCCTGCAGGTATCCTTCCCTCTTTTGTGTGTATTTTTCTCTCTCCTGTGTATCGCCTTCCTCCTGTGTGCATCCTCTCTCCTGTGTGTATTCTTTTCTCTGCTGTGTGTATTTCTCTTTCTCCTGTGTGTACGCCCCTCTTTTTGTGTGTGCCCCCCTTTTTTGTGTGTATCCTTTTCTCTCTGTGTATATCCTTCTTTCTCCTGTGTGTATCCCCCTCTCCTGTGTGTATGCCCCTCTTTCCTGTTGTTATCCTTCTCTCCTGTGTGTATCCTCCTCTCTCCTGTGTGTATTTTTTTCTCTCATTGGTGTGTCCCTCTTATTTCTGTGTGTATCCTTCTCTCCTTTTTGTATCTTTCTGACTTCTGTTTGTATTCTCCTTTCTCCTCTGTGTACACTTCTCTCTCCTGTGTATATCACCCCTCTTCTGTGTGTATCCTCTTCTCTCCTGTGTGTATTCATCTCTCTCCTGTGTGTATCCTTCTCTCTTCTGCGTGTATCCTCCTCTCTCCTGTTCGTATCCTTCTCACTCCTGTGTGTATCTTCCTCTCTCCTGCGTGTATCCTTCTTTCTCCTGTGTGTCGCCTCCTCTCTCTTGTATGTATTGTTCTCTCTTCTGGGTACATTCTCCTCTCTCCTGTGTGTATACTTTTCTCTTCTGTGTGTATCCTTCTCTCTCCTGTGGGTATCAATTCTCTCTCCTGTGCGTATCCCTCTTTTCTCCTGTGTGTAACCCACTCTCTCCTGTGTGTATCCCCCTCTCTCCTGCTGTTACCCTGTGACCTGTGGGTATTGGGATTCCCTAGGGAGGACCCTGGAACCTTCAGAGGCTGGAAAACCGAGAGCGGTTCCAAGATGGTGTCATAGAAACAACTCAGGATTTCAGCTCTCAGTGAAGGTGTAGAGGGTGCGTCCTAGCTGCATTTTCAGATGGACTTTTGTAGCCCACAGAACTGGAAAATTCCCAGGTGTAGGAGAGACACATGAGAGCAGCACAGCCCACTTGTGTGGCCGTTTTGGCCAGCGCCGCACCGCGATGCAGCGGCAGCCCGCATGAAGCTCACTGGTCTGGGTGCCCTGTTAAACAGCGATCTGAGTTTTGGGAGGGCAGATTCACATGTCCATTTGATTGAACGGAACTTGGATGGTGAGCCAGACCAGGAGATTCCTGGGAAGAGCGATTTGTGCCAGTGCAGTGGGCCACCACAGGGGAGATCTCACAGATCCCGGTGCCCAATCAGCAGGCGATGGGGGCGCCTGTGAGAGAGTCAACGATTCCATTTGAAAAGAAAAAGGGAGAGAGGAGGGACTCTGAGGCAGGGAGCCAGGTGATTGGGCTCAGTGGGTCCCACCCTCAGAAGGACAAGCAGCATGGCGATTTGAGGCGCTCGGGGTTGAAAGTTTTGCTGCAGGGTCAGCTGAATTCAAACGGTGCAGCTCGGTGGGGAAGGGGCATCCACCACTACAGATGCAATCAATCCCTACGGAGGTACCACCCACTGCTGATGCAGCCTGCCATTGCTGAGGCAACCAGCCATAACAGAGAGATGCCGCCAACAGGGCGGAGCACGCCACAGTAGAACGGAGCACTGCAGCAGCAGGGCGGACCCACGCTAGCAGAGCGAAGCCCCTGCAGGCAAATAGTGAATAAACTGCCTCCTAGCTGGGCAGGACAGTGCAACAGATACTCATACAGAAAGCCCCAACTCCCTGAGACAGAGCATCTGAAGGAAAGAAAAACAAAGGGGGGCTTTTAAAAGTTCTGCTACAGCAGACACATTCACCCAGGAAACCTGAATGAACAACGGAGCTCACAGCTCACCACTGGAACTCCTATAAAGTACAGACCATCTCCTCAAGCAGCTCTCTGACTCCTGTATATCCAAAGAGCCACCTCAAAAAAGGACTAATCAGACTGACATTTGGGCATCATTCTGGGACAAAGATAGCAGAAGAAGAAACTGGTAGCATCCCTCACTGTTCCACAGCTGCTACAGGTGTACCCCAGACCAGCAGGGCCTGGAGTGGACCTCAGAACTCATACAGCAGAGGGGCTAAACCGTTAGAAGGAAAACTAAATAACAGAAATACTTCATCATCAACAATCTGGGCGGCCACTCAGAGACCCAATCGAAAAGTCAGCAACTACTAAGATGACAGCTGGATAAATCCATAAAGATGGGAAGAAACCAGCGCAAAAAGGAGGAAAACACCCAAAAACAAAACACCTCACCTCCTACAAAGGACCAAAACTCCTCACCAGCAAGGGAACAAAGCTGGATGAAGAATTAGTGTGAAAAAATGATGGAACCAGACTTCAGAAAGTGGATAATGAGAAACTTCAGTGAGCTAAAAGAACATGTTCTAAATCAATGCAAAGAAACTAAGAACCTTGAAAAAATATTTGAAAAAAGATTCAAGGAAATGATAACAAGAATGGACAACCTAGAGAGGAATATGAATGAATTGAAGGAGCTGAAAAACAGAACACGAGAACTTCGCAAAGCATGAACAAGTTTCAACAGCTGAATTGACCAAGCAGAAGAAAGAATATCAGAAGGCGAGAGGGTGCCCTAGCTGCATTTTCAGATGGACTTTTGTAGCCCACAGAACTGGCAAATTCCCAGGTGTGGGAGAGACACAGGAGAGCAGCACAGCCCACTTGTGTGGCCGTTTTGGCCAGCGCCACCGCGATGCAGCGGCAGCCGCATGAAGCTCACTGGTCTGGGTGCCCTGTTAAACAGCGATCTGAGTTTTGGGAGGGCAGATTCACATGTCCATTTGATTGAACGGAACTTGGATGGTGAGCCAGACCAGGAGATTCCTGGGAAGAGCGATTTGTGCCAGTGCAGTTGGCACTGCAGGAGATCTCACAGATCCCAGTGCCCAATCAGCAGGTGACTGGGGCGCCTGTGAGAGAGTCAACCATTCAATATGAAAAGAAAAAGAGAGAGAGAGAGGACTCTGAGGCAGGAGCCAGGTGATCGGGCTCAGTGGGTCCCACCCTCAGAAGGACAAGCAGCATGGCGATTTGAGGCGCTCGGGGTTGAAAGTTTTGCTGCAGGGTCACCTGAATTCAAACGGTGCAGCTCGGTGGGGAAGGGGCATCCACCACTACAGATGCAATCAATCCCTACGGAGGTACCACCCACTGCTGATGCAGCCTGCCATTGCTGAGGCAACCAGCCATAACAGAGATGCCGCCAACAGGGCAGAGCACGCCACAGTAGAACGGAGCACTGCAGCAGCAGGGCGGACCCACGCTAGCAGAGCGAAGCCCTGCAGGCAAATAGTGAATAAACTGCCTCCTAGCTGGGCAGGACAGTGCAACAGATACTCATACAGAAAGCCCCAACTCCTGAGACAGAGCATCTGAAGGAAAGAAAACAAAGGGGGCTTTTAAAAGTTCTGCTACAGCAGACACATTCACCCAGGAAACCTGAATGAACAACGGAGCTCACAGCTCACCACTGGAACTCCTATAAAGTACAGACCATCTCCTCAAGCAGCTCTGACCCTGTATATCCAAAGAGCCACCTCAAAAAGGACTAATCAGACTGACATTTGGGCATCATTCTGGGACAAAGATAGCAGAAGAAGAAACTGGTAGCATCCTCACTGTTCCACAGCTGCTACAGGTGTACCCCAGACCAGCAGGGCCTGGGTGGACCTCAGAACTCATACAGCAGAGGGCTAAACCGTTAGAAGGAAAACTAAATAACAGAAATACTTCATCATCAACAATCTGGGCCACTCAGAGACCCAATCGAAAAGTCAGCAACTACTAAGATGACAGGTGGATAAATCCATAAAGATGGGAAGAAACCAGCGCAAAAGGAGGAAAACACCCAAAACAAAACACCTCACCTCCTACAAAGGTCCAAAACTCCTCACCAGCAAGGGAACAAAGCTGGATGAAGAATTAGTGTGAAAAAATGATGGAACCAGACTTCAGAAAGTGGATAATGAGAAACTTCAGTGAGCTAAAAGAACATGTTCTAAATCAATGCAAAGAAACTAAGAACCTTGAAAAAATATTTGAAAAAAGATTCAAGGAAATGATAACAAGAATGGACAACCTAGAGAGGAATATGAATGAATTGAAGGAGCTGAAAAACACAACACGAGAACTTCGCAAAGCAGGAACAAGTTTCAACAGCTGAATTGACCAAGCAGAAGAAAGAATATCAGAAGTCGAAGATCAACTCAATGAAATAAAAAGAGAAACCAAGATTAGAGAAAAAAGCACAAAGAGGAATGAACAAAATCTCCAAGAAATGTGGGACTATGTGAAGAAACCTAACCTACGTTTGATAGGTGTACCAGAATCTGACAAAGAGAATAAATCCAAGCTGGAAAACACTCTTCAGGATATTATCCAGGAAAATTTCCCCAACCTACCAAGGCAGGCCAATACTCAACTCCAGAAAATACAGAGAACACCACAAAGATATTCTGCAAGAAGAGCAACCCCAAGGCATATAATCGTCAGATTCACCAGGATTGAAATGAAAGAGAAAATACTAAGGGCAGCCAGAGAGAAGGGTCAGGTCACCCACAAAGGGAAGCCCATCAGACTCACAGCAGATCTCTCGGCAGAGACTCTACAAGCCAGAAGAGAGTGGGGGCCAATATTCAACATCCTTAAAGAAAAGAACTTTCAACCCAGAATTTCATATCCAGCCAAGCTGAGCTTCATAAGTGAAGGAAGAATAAAATCTTTTGCCAACAAGCAAGAACTCAGAGATTTTGTCACCACTAGGCCTGCTTTACAAGAGCTCCTGAAAGAGGCACTACACATAGAAAGAAACAACCAGTACCAGCCATCCTAAGAACATACCAAATGCTAAAGAGCATCAACAAAATGCAGAATCTGCATCAACCAAAAGACAAAACAACCAGATAGTATAAAAATGGCAGTATCAAACTCACACATAACAATATTAACCCTAAATGTAAATGGGCTAAATGCACCAATCAAAAGACACAGACTGGCAAATTGGATAAAAAACCAAAACCCATTGGTGTGCTGTATCCAGGAAACCCATCTCACATGCAAAGATTCACAAAGGCTCAAAATAAAGGGATGGAGGAAGATTTACCAAGCAAATGGAGAGCAAAAACAAGCAGGAGTTGCAATCCTCGTCTCTGATAAAATAGACTTTAAAGGAACAAAGATCAAAAGAGACAAACAAGGTCATTACATAATGGTAAAAGGATCGATACAACAAGAAGAGCTAACGATCCTAAATATATATGGACCCAATACAAGAGCACCCAGATATATAAGGCAAGTTCTTAGTGACCTACAAAGAGACTTAGACTCCCACACAATAATAGTGGGAGACTTTAACACTCCACTGTCAGTATCAGACAGATCAACCAGACAGAAAATTAACAAGGATATCCAGGACTTGAACTCAGACCTGGAACAAGCAAACCTGATAGACATTTACAGAACTCTCCACCCCAAATCCACAGAATATACATTCTTCTCAGCACCACATCACACCTACTCCAAAATTGACCACATAATTGGAAGTAAAGCACTCCTCAGCAAATGCAAAACAACTGAAATCATAACAAACAGTCTCTCAGACCATAGTGCAATCAAGTTGGAACTCAGAATTCAGAAACTAACTCAGAACCGCACAGCTTCATGGAAACTGAACAACTGGCTCTTAAATGTAGATTGGATAAACAATGAAATAAAGGCAGATATAAAGAAGTTCTTCAAAACCAACGAGAATGAAGACAAAACGTACCAGAATCTCTGGGACACATTTAAAGCAGTCCGTAGAGAAAAATATATAGCAATAAGTGCCCACATGAGAAGAGTGGAGAGATCCAAAATTGACACCCTATAGTCAAAATTGAAAGAGCTAGTGGAGCAAGATCAAAAAAACTAAAAACCTAGCCGAAGACAAGAAATAACGAAGATCAGAGCAGAATTGAAGGAGATAGAGACACGAAAAACCCTTCAAGAAATCAATAAATCCAAGAGCTGGTTTTTCGAAAAGATCAAAAAAATAGACAGAGCACTAGCCAGACTGATAAAAAAGAAGAGAGAGAACAACCAAATAGATGCAATAAAAAACGATAAAGGCGAAATCACCAAAGATTCCACAGAAATTGAAACCATCATCAGAGAATACTACAAACAACTCTATGCACATAAACTAGTAAACCAGGAAGAAATGGATAAATTCCTGGACACCTGTGTCCTCCCAAGCCTAAACCACGAGGAAGCCAAAACTATGAATAGACCAATAACAAGATCTGAAGTCGAGGGAGCAATTAAGAGCCTACCACACAAAAAAAGCCCTGGTCCACATGGGTTCACAGCCAAATTCTACCAGAAACACAAAGAGGAGCTGGCACCATTTTTTCTGAAACTATTCCAAATAATTCAAAACAGGAACCCTTCCCAAATCATTTTATGAGACCAACATCATCCTGATACCAAAACGCGGCAGAGACTCAACAAGAAGAGCTAACGATCCTAAATATATATGGACCCAATACAAGAGCACCCAGATATATAAGGCAAGTTCTTAGTGACCTACAAAGAGACTTAGACTCCCACACAATAATAGTGGGAGACGTTAACACTCCACTGTCAATATCAGACAGATCAACCAGACAGAAAATTAACAAGGATATCCAGGACTTGAACTCAGACCTGGAACAAGCAAACCTGATAGACATTTACAGAACTCTCCACCCCAAATCCACAGAATATACATTCTTCTCAGCACCACATCACACCTACTCCAAAATTGACCACATAATTGGAAGTAAAGCACTCCTCAGCAAATGCAAAACAACTGAAATCATAACAAACAGTCTCTCAGACCATAGTGCAATCAAGTTGGAACTCAGAATTCAGAAACTAACTCAGAACCGCACAGCTTCATGGAAACTGAACAACTGGCTCTTAAATGTTGATTGGATAAACAATGAAATAAAGGCAGATATAAAGAAGTTCTTCAAAACCAACGAGAATGAAGACAAAACGTACCAGAATCTCTGGGACACATTTAAAGCAGTCTGTAGAGGAAAATATATAGCAATAAGTGCCCACATGAGAAGAGTGGAGAGATCCAAAATTGACACCCTATAGTCAAAATTGAAAGAGCTAGTGGAGCAAGATCAAAAAAACTAAAAACCTAGCCAAAGACAAGAAATAACTAAGATCAGAGCAGAACTGAAGGAGATAGAGACACGAAAAACCCTTCAAAAAATCAATAAATCCAAGAGCTGGTTTTTCGAAAAGATCAACAAAATAGACAGACCACTAGCCAGACTGATAAAAAGAAGAGAGAACAACCAAATAGATGCAATAAAAACGATAAAGGCGAAATCACCAAAGATTCCACAGAAATTGAAACCATCATCAGAGAATACTACAAACAACTCTATGCACATAAACTAGTAAACCAGGAAGAAATGGATAAATTCCTGGACACCTGTGTCCTCCCAAGCCTAAACCACGAGGAAGCCAAAACTATGAATAGACCAATAACAAGATCTGAAGTCGAGTGAGCAATTAAGAGCCTACCACACAAAAAAAGCCCTGGTCCACATGGGTTCACAGCCAAATTCTACCAGAAACACAAAGAGGAGCTGGCACCATTTTTCTGAAACTATTCCAAATAATTCAAAAGAGGAACCCTTCCCAAATCATTTTATGAGACCAACATCATCCTGATACCAAAACGCTGCAGAGACTCAACAAGAAAAGAAAACTTCAGGCCAATATCCATGATGAACATAGATGCAAAAATCTTCAATAAAATACTGGCAAACCGATTGCAACAGCACATTAAAAAACTTATCCATCATGATCAAGTAGGATTCATCCCGGGCATGCATGGCTGGTTCCACAAACGCAAGGCTATAAACATAATTCACCACATTAACAGAACCAAAAACAAAAACGACATGATTATCTCAATTGACGCAGAGAAGGCCTTTGACAAAATTCAACAGCCCTTTATGCTAAAAACTCTCAATATACTCGGTATTGATGGAACATATCTCAAAGTAATAAAAGCTATTTACAACAAACCAACAGCCAATATCATACTTAATGGGCAAATACTGGAACCATTCCCTTTGAAATCCAGCACGAGACAAGAATGCGCTCTCACCACTCCTATTCAACATAGTACTGGAAGTTCTAGCCAGAGCAATCAGGACAGAAAAAGAAATAAAGGATATTCGAATAGGAAAGGAGGAAGCCAAATTGTCTCTATTTGCAGACAACATGATAGTATACCTAGAAGACCCCATCACCTCAGCCCAAAAACTCCTGAAACTGATAAGCAACTTCAGTAAAGTCTCAGGATATAAAATCAATGTGAAAAAATCACAAGCATTTTCTATACACCAATAACAGACTTAAAGAGAACCAAATTAAGAATAAACTGCCATTCACAATTGCTACAAAGAGACTTAGACTCACACAATAATAGTGGAGACTTTAACACTCCACTGTCAATATCAGACAGATCAACCAGACAGAAAATTAACAAGGATATCCAGGACTTGAACTCAGACCTGGAACAAGCAAACCTGATAGACATTTACAGAACTCTCCACCCCAAATCCACAGAATATACATTCTTCTCAGCACCACATCACACCTACTCCAAAATTGACCACATAATTGGAAGTAAAGCACTCCTCAGCAAATGCAAAACAACTGAAATTATAACAAACAGTCTCTCAGACCATAGTGCAATCAAGAACTCAGAATTCAGAAACTAACTCAGAACCGCACAGCTTCATGGAAACTGAACAACTGGCTCTTAAATGTTGATTGGATAAACAATAAAATAAAGGCAGAAATAAAGAAGTTCTTCAAAACCAACGAGAACGAAGACAAAACGTACCAGAATCTCTGGGACACATTTAAAGCAGTCTGTAGAGGAAAATATATAGCAATAAGTGCCCACATGAGAAGAGTGGAGAGATCCAAAATTGACACCCTATCATCAAAATTGAAAGAGCTAGAGGAGCAAGATCAAAAAACTAAAACCTAGCCGAAGACAAGAAATAACTAAGATCAGAGCAGAACTGAAGGAGATAGAGACACGAAAAACCCTTCAAAAAATCAATAAATCCAAGAGCTGGTTTTTCAAAAGATCAACAAAATAGACAGACCACTAGCCAGACTGATAAAAAAGAAGAGAGAGAACAACCAAATAGATGCAATAAAAACGATAAAGGGGAAATCACCAAAGATTCCACAGAAATTCAAACCATCATCAGAGAATACTACAAACAACTCTATGCACATAAACTAGTAAACCAGGAAGAAATGGATAAATTCCTGGACACCTGTGTCCTCCCAAGCCTAAACCACGAGGAAGCCAAAACTATGAATAGACCAATAACAAGGTCTGAAGTCGAGGGAGCAATTAAGAGCCTACCACACAAAAAAGCCCTGGTCCAGATGGGTTCACAGCCAAATTCTACCAGAAACACAAAGAGGAGCTGGCACCATTTTTCTGAAACTATTCCAAATAATTCAAAACAGGGAACCCTTCCCAAATCATTTTATGAGACCAACATCATCCTGATACCAAAACCCTGCAGAGACTCAACAAGAAAAGAAAACTTCAGGCCAATATCCATGATGAACATAGATGCAAAAATCTTCAATAAAATACTGGCAAACCGATTGCAACAGCACATTAAAAACTTATCCATCATGATCAAGTAGGATTCATCCGGACATGCATGGCTGGTTCCACAAACGCAAGGCTATAAACATCATTCACCACATTAACAGAACCAAAACAAAACGACATGATTATCTCAATTGACGCAGAGAAGGCCTTTGACAAAATTCAACAGCCCTTTATGCTAAAACTCTCAATAAACTCGGTATTGATGGAACATATCTCAAAGTAATAAAAGCTCTTTACAACAAACCAACAGCCAACAACATACTTAATGGGCAAATACTGGAACCATTCCCTTTGAAATCCAGCACGAGACAAGAATGCGCTCTCTCACCACTCCTATTCAACATAGTACTGGAAGTTCTAGCCAGAGCAATCAGGACAGAAAAAGAAATAAAGGATATTCGAATAGGAAAGGAGGAAGCCAAATTGTCTCTATTTGCAGACAACATGATAGTATACCTAGAAGACCCCATCACCTCAGCCCAAAAACTCCTGAAACTGATAAGCAACTTCAGTAAAGTCTCAGGATATAAAATCAATGTGAAAAATCACAAGCATTCCTATACACCAATAACAGACTTAAAGAGAACCAAATCAAGAATCAACTGCCATTCACAATTGCTACAAAGAGAATAAAATACCTAGGAATACAACTTAAAAGGAACGTAAGGGACCTCTTCAAGGAAAACTACAAACCACTGCTGAACGAAATAAGAGAGGACACAAACAGATGGAGAAACATTCCATGTTTGTGGTTAGAAAGAATCAATATTGTGAAAACGGGTATACTGCCCAAAGTAATTTACACAATCAATACTATCCCCATTAAGCTCCCATTGAATTTCCTCACAGAACTGGAAAAACCACCATGAACTTCATAGGGAACCAAAAGAGAGCCTGCATAGCCAAGTCAATTCAAAGCAAAAGAACACAGCGGAGGCATCACACTACCAGACTTCAACTATACTGCAAGGCTCCAGTAATTAAAACAGCATGGTACTTGTACCAAAACAGAGATATAGACCAATGAAACAGAACAGAGGCATCGGAGGCAACACAACATATCTACAACCATATAATCTTTGATAAACCAGACAAAGACAAGCAATGGGGAAAGGATTCCCTGTTTAACAAATGGTGTTGGGAAAACTGGTTAGCCATGTGCAGATAACAGAAACTGGACCCCTTCCTGACATCTTACACTAAAATTAACTCCAGATGGATTAAAAGCTTAAACATAAGACCTGGAACCAAAAAAACCCTAGAAGAAAATCTAGGCAAAACCATTCAGAACATAGGAGTAGGCAAGGACTTCATGACCAAAACACCAAAAGCATTGGCAACAAAAGCCAAAATAGACAAATGGGATGTACTCAAACTCCACAGCTTTTGCACAGCAAAAGAAACAGTTGCTAGAGTGAATCGGCCACCAACAGATTGGGAAAAAATCTTTGCAGTTTACCCAACTGTCAAAGGGCTGATATCCAGAATTTACAAAGAACTCGAACAGATTTACAGGAAAAAAAAACAAACAAGCCCATTCAAAACTAGGCAAAGGATATGAACAGACACTTTAAAAAAGAAGACATACATGAGGCCAACAAACACATGAAAAATTGCTTATCATCACTGGTCATTAGAGAGATGCAAATCAAAACCACATTGAGATACCATCTAACGCTGGTTAGAATGGCGATCATTAAAATATCTGGAGACAACAGATGCTGGAGAGGATGTGGAGAAAGAGCAACACTCTTACACTGTTGGTGGGAGTGTAAATTAGTTCAACCATTGTGGAAGACAGTGTGGCGATTCCTCAGGGACCTAGAAATAGAAATTCCATTTGACCCAGCAATCCCATTACTGGGTGTATATCCAAAGGACTATAAATCGTTCTACTATAAGGACACATGCACACGAATTGTCACTGTAGCACTGTTTACAATAGCAAAGACCTGGAACCAACCCAAATGCCCATCGATAATAGACTGGACTCGGAAAATGTGGCACATATACACCATGTAATATTATGCAGCAATCAAAAATGATGAGTTTGTGTTTTTTGTAAGGACATGGATGAATCTGGAGAACATCATTCTTAGCAAACTGACACAAGAACAGAAAAGGAAATACCATATATTTTCACTCATATGCGGGTGAGAAAAAATGCGAACACATGGACACAGGGAAGGGGGGTACTACACACTGGGGTCTATAGGGGAAATAGGGAGGGACAGCGGGGAGCTGGGGAGGATAACCTGGGAGAAATGCCAAATGTGGGTTAAGGGAGGAAGGCAGCAAAACACACTGCCATGTGTGTACCTATGCAACTATCTTGCATGTTCTGCACATGTACCCCAAAACCTAAAATGCAATAAAAATTAAAAAAAAAAAGAACTGTCCTTACAATTGGTGCTGGGAAACTGGGTACCAACATGTAAAAGAATGAAGCTGAACCCTACGAAAAAAGTTAACTAAGTGGATTAGTGACCTAAACATAAGAGCTAAAACTACAAAATTCTTAGAATACAATGTAGGTAAAACATAGTATAACATTGAATTTGGCAGTGATTTTTAGCAGGACACCCCAAACGCAAAAAAAAAACAAACAAGCCCATTCAAAATGGGCAAAGGATATGAACAGACACTTTACAAAAGAAGACATACATGAGGCCAACAAACACATGAAAAATGCTCATCATCACTGGTCATTAGAGAGATGCAAATCAAAACCACATTGAGATACCATCTCACGCCAGTTAGAATGGCGATCATTAAAATATCTGGAGACAACAGATGCTGGAGAGGATGTGGAGAAAGAGCAACACTCTTACACTGTTGGTGGAGTGTAAATTAGTTCAACCATTGTGGAAGACAGTGTGGCGATTCCTCAGGGACCTAGAAATAGAAATTCCATTTGACCCAGCAATCCCATTACTGGGTATATATCCAAGGACTATAAATCGTTCTACTATAAGGACACATGCACACGAATGGTCACTGTAGCACTGTTTACAATAGCAAAGACCTGAAACCAACCCAAATGCCCATCGATAATAGACTGGACTCAGAAAATGTGGCACATATACACCATGGAATATTATGCAGCAATCAAAATGATGAGTTTGTGTTTTTGTAAGGACATGGATGAATCTGGAGAACATCATTCTTAGCAAACTGACACAAGAACAGAAAAGGAAATACCATATATTTTCACTCATATGCGGGTGAGAAAAAATGCGAACACATGGACACAGGGAGGGGGGTACTACACACTGGGGTCTATAGGGGGAAATAGGGGAGGGACAGCGGGCGGGAGCTGGGGAGGGATAACCTGGGGAGAAATGCCAAATGTGGGTTAAGGGGAGGAAGGCAGCAAAACACACTGCCATGTGTGTACCTATGCAACTATCTTGCATGTTCTGCACATGTACCCCAAAACCTAAAATGCAATAAAAATTAAAAAAAAAGAACTGTCCTTACAATTGGTGCTGGGAAACTGGGTACCAACATGTAAAAGAATGAAGCTGAACCCTACGAAAAAAGTTAACTAAGTGGATTAGTGACCTAAACATAAGAGCTAAAACTACAAAATTCTTAGAATACAATGTAGGTAAAACATAGTATAACATTGAATTTGGCAGTGATTTTTAGCAGGACACCCCAAACGCAAAAAAAAAACAAACAAGCCCATTCAAAATGGGCAAAGGATATGAACAGACACTTTACAAAAGAAGACATACATGAGGCCAACAAACACATGAAAAATGCTCATCATCACTGGTCATTAGAGAGATGCAAATCAAAACCACATTGAGATACCATCTCACGCCAGTTAGAATGGCGATCATTAAAATATCTGGAGACAACAGATGCTGGAGAGGATGTGGAGAAAGAGCAACACTCTTACACTGTTGGTGGGAGTGTAAATTAGTTCAACCATTGTGGAAGACAGTGTGGCGATTCCTCAGGGACCTAGAAATAGAAATTCCATTTGACCCAGCAATCCCATTACTGGGTATATATCCAAGGACTATAAATCGTTCTACTATAAGGACACATGCACACGAATGTTCATTGCAGCACTGTTTACAATAGCAAAGACCTGAACCAACCCAAATGCCCATCGATAATAGACTGGACTCAGAAAATGTGGCACATATACACCATGTAATATTATGCAGCAATCAAAAATGATGAGTTTGTGTTTTTTGTAAGGACATGGATGAATCTGGAGAACATCATTCTTAGCAAACTGACACAAGAACAGAAAAGGAAATACCATATATTTTCACTCATATGCGGGTGAGAAAAATGAGAACACATGGACACAGGAGGGGGTACTACACACTGGGGTCTATAGGGGAAATAGGGAGGGACAGCGGGGAGCTGGGGAGGGATAACCTGGGAGAAATGCCAAATGTCGGTTAAGGGGAGGAAGGCAGCAAAACACACTGCCATATGTGTACCTATGCAACTATCTTGCACATTCTGCACATGTACCCCAAAACCTAATATGCAATAAAAATTAACAAAAAAAAAGAACTTTCCTTACAATTGGTGCTGGGAAACTGGGTACCCACATGTAAAAGAATGAAGCTGAACCCTATGAAAAAAATTAACTAAGTGGATTAGAGACCTAAACATAAGAGCTAAAACTACAGAATTCTTAGAATACAATGTAGGTAAAACATGTTATAACATTGAATTTGGCAGTGATTTTTTTAGCAGGACACCCCAAACGCAAGAAAAAACAAACAAAAATAGACAAATAGAACTTTACCCAGAATATACAAAGAACAGTTCAGCAACAATGAAATGAACTACTTGTTTAAAATATAGGCAATAAAGTTAAACAGACATTTCTTTGAAAATTATGTAAACTGGCTAATAAGCACTGAAAAGATGCTCAACAAAACTAATCATTAGTGACATGCAAATGTAATCCCAAATGACATATCACTTAATACCCATCAGCACAGCTACTACCAAAGGAAAAACAAGCAAACAAACAACAGAATCACAAGTGCTGGTGAGGACGTGGAGCAATTAGAACATTTGTACACTGTTGGCAGAAATGTAAAATGCTGCAGCTGCTATGAAAGAACAGCATAGTACTTACTAAAAAAGTTTACACATAAAATTACCGTATGACCCGGCAATTTTACATCTGGGTATGTAGTAAAAGATATGTAAGCAAAGGCACAAAATAATACACGTACACCTAGATTTATTGCAGCATTAATCACATCACCCAAACGGTGGAAGCAACCAAAATGTTATTTGAATTATCATCAACGAATAAATAGAAAAAATGGGACTTATACATGCAGTGGAATATTATTCAGTTAAGTAAAATAAGGAAATACTGACACATGGCATATCATGCATAAACCTTAAGGAAATTGTGCAAAGTGACATGAGCCAGTCATAAAAGGACAAATGCTATATAATTCCACTTATGAGACACTTGGAGCAGTTAAATTCTAGAAACCCAAGTAGAAGAGCTGTTCCTAGGAGCTAGAGGAGGAGTAACAGGGAGCTGTTATTTAATGGGTATAGAGTTTTGGTTTTGCAAGTTGAAAGAATGTTCTTCTGAATGGGAATGATAGTTGTAATACAATGTGGATGTACTTATTTTTTCTGAGCTGCACACTTAAAATAACTAAAATGGTTAATTTTATGTATACTTTACCATAATGTGAAAAATAATTTTTATTATACTTTAAGTTCTGGGGTACACGTGCAGAATGTGCAGGTTTACTACATAGGTATACACGTGCCATGGTTGTTAGCTGCAACCATCATCCTGTCATCTACATTAGGTATTTTTCTAATACTATCTTTCCTAGTTCCCATCCCCCTGCCAACAGGCCCCAGTGTGTGATTTTCCATTCCTGTGCCCATGTGTTCTCATTGTTCAACTCCCACTTATGAGTGAGAACATGCAGTGTTGGTTTTCTGTTCTTGGGTTAGTTTGCTGAGATTAATGGTCTCCTGCTTCATCCATGTCTCTGCCAAAGACATAAACTCATCCTTTCTTATAGATGGATAGTATTCCATGGTGTACATGTGCCACATTTTCTGTATCCAGTTTAGGCTTTGGGTTGGTTCCATGTCTTCACTATTGTGAACAGTGCCACAATAAACATATATGTGCATGTGTCTTTATGGTAGAAAAATTTAGTGTTCTTTGGGTATATAGCCAGTAATGGACTTGCAGGGTGAAATGGTATTTCGGGTTCTAGATCCTTGAGAAATTGCCACTGTCTTCCACAATGGTTTAACTAATTTACACTCCCATCAATAGTGTACAAGCATTTCTATTTCTCCACATTCTCTTTAGAATCTGTTGTTTCCTGACTTTTAATGATCACCATTCCAACAGGCATGAGATGGCTTCATTGTGGTTTTCATTTGCATTTCTCTAATGACCAGTGATAATAATCTTTTTTTTTCTTATATATTTGTTGGCTGCATAAATGTTTTCTTTTAAAAAGTGTCTGTTCAGACAAAGGGCTGATATCCAGAATTTACAAAGAACTCAAACAGATTTACAGGAAAAAAACAAACAATCCCATTCAAAAATGGGCAAAGGATATGAACAGACACTTTACAAAAGAAGACATACATGAGACCAATAAACATATGAAAAAATGCTCATCATCACTGGTCATTAGAGAGATGCAAATCAAAACCACATTGAGATACCATCTCATGCCATTTAGAATGGCGATCATTAAAAAATCTGGAGACAGCAGATGCTAGAGAGGATGTGGAGAAAGAGGAACACTCTTACACTGTTGGTGGGAGTGTAAATTAGTTCAACCACTGTGGAAGACAGTGTGGCGATTCCTCAGGGACCTAGAAATAGAAATTCCATTTGACCCAGCAATCCCATTACTGGGTATATATCCAAAGGACTATAAATCGTTCTACTATAAGGACACATGCACACGAATGTTCATTGCAGCACGGTTTACAATAGCAAAGAACTGGAACCAACCCAAATGCCCAACGATGATAGACTGGACTGGGAAAATGTGGCACATATACACCATGGAATATTATGCAGCAATCAAAAATGATGAGTTTGTGTCCTTTGTAAGGACATACATGAATCTGGAGAACATCATTCTCAGCAAACTGACACAAGAACAGAAAAAGAAATACCGCATATACTCACTCATAGGCGGGTGAGAAAAATGAGAACACATGGACACAGAGAGGTGGTCTACTATACACTGGGGTATATTGGGGGGAATGGGGGAGGGACAGCGGGGGGGGATGGGGAGGGATAGCCTGGGGATAAATGCTAAGTGTGGGTTAAGGGGAGGAAGGCAGCAAAACACACTGCCATGTGTGTACCTATGCAACTATCTTGCACGTTCTGCACATGTACCCCAAAACCTATAATGCAATTAAAAAAAAAAGTGTCTGTTCACATCCTTTGCCCACTTCTTGATGGGGCTGTTTTTTTCTTGTAAATTTAAGTTCTTTGTAGATTCTGGATATTAGCCCTTTGTCAGATGAATAGAATGTAAAATTTTTCTCCCATTCTGTAGGTTACCTGTTCACTCTGATGATAGCATTTTTTTTCTGTGCAGAAGCTCTTCAGTTTTTTTAGATCCCATTTGTCAATTTTGACTTTTGTTGCCATCGCTTTTGGTGTCTAGTCATAAAGTATTTGCCCATGCCTATGTCTTTAATGGTATTGCCTAGGTTTTATTCTAGGGTTTTAATAATTTTAGATCTTACATTTAAGTCTTTAATCCATCTTGAGTTAAATTTTTTATAAAGTATAAGAAAGGAATCCAGTTTCAGTTTTCTGCAAATGGCTAGCTAGTTTCTGAACACCATTTGTAAATAGGTAATCCTTTCCCCATTGCTTGTTTTTGTCTGGTTTGTCAAAGATTTGATGTTTGTAGATGTGTTGTGTTATTTCTGTGTCCTCTGTTTAGTTCCATTTGTCTATAAACACCTCTATGAAAATAAACTAGAAAATCTAGAAGAAATTGATAAATTCCTGGACACATACACCCTCCCAAGTCTAAACGAGGAAGAAGTTGAATCCCTGAATAGACCAACAGCGAAATTGAGGTGGTCGTTCTAAAATTGAGGTAGTAATTAATAGCCCACCAACAGGAAACAGTTAGGAACCAGATGGGTTCACAGCTGAATTCTACCAGTGGTACCAAGAGGAGCTGGTA
>CM038413.1:36370872-36399328 GCA_021498475.1 Saguinus midas | reverse complement strand
AAATAGCAGTAAAACTGTGCCTAAAACATAGGAGCAACGATTCTGAATCGGGCTCTGCTTCTGATATTCTTTCTTCTGCTTGGTCAATTCGGCTGTTGAAACTTGTGCATGCTTCAAGTTCTCGTGTTGTGTTTTTCAGCTCCTTCAATTCATTCATATTCCTCTCTAAGTTGTCCATTCTCGTTATCAATTCCTCGAATCTTTTTTCAAATCTTTTTTCAATGTTCTTAGTTTCTTTGCACTGGTTTAGAACATGTTCCTTTAGCTCACTGAAGTTTCTCATTATCCACTTTCTGAAGTCTGATTCCGTCATTTTGTCACATTCATTCTCCATCCAGCTTTGTTCCCTTGCTGGTGAGGAGTTTTGGTCCTTTTTTGGAGGTGAGGTGTTTTGGTTTCGGGTGTTTTCCTCTTTTGCGCTGGTTTCTTCCCATCTTTATGGATTTATCCGCCTGTCGCCTTAGTATTGGCTGATTTTTCAATTGGGTCTCTGTGTGGACACTGAGATTGTTGATGATGAAATATTTCTGTTACTTAGTTTTCCTCTAATGATCTATCCTCTCTGCTGTATGAGTGCTGAGGTCCACTCCAGGCCCGCTTTTGTCTGGGGTATACCTGCAGCAGCTGCAGAACAATGAGGATGATACCATTTTCTTCTTCTGCTGCCCTTGTTCCAGAATGATGCCAGCCAAATGTCAGTCTGATTAGTCCTTTTCTGGGGTGACTCCTTGGATATACAGGGGTCAGGGAGCTGCTTGAGGAGACAGTTCTGTGCTTTATAGGAGCTCCAGTGCTAAGCTGTGAGCTCCGTTTTCATTCAGGGTTGTTGGGAGGTTGTTTATGTCTGCTGCAATAGAACTCATAAAACACCACTCTTTTTTTTTTTTTTCACCCTTAGATGCTCTGTCTCAGGGAGTTGGGGCTTTCTTTATGAGTATCTGTTGCACTGTCCTGCCCCACTAGGTGGCAGTCTATTCACTATTTGCCTGCCGGGCTTGTGACCTGCCAGCGGGTCCGCCCTGTTGCTGCCTGGCGGAGTCTCTCTGTTATGGCAGGTTGCCTTGGCAACGGCAGGCTGCGCAGTCCTGGGCGGTACTTATGGGGTGCACTTCGTCAGCAATGGTGGACACCCCTCCTGACCGGCTGCACCGCCCCTAGATGCCGGCAACAAAACTCAGCCCCAAGCGCCTCCAGTCACCGCCCTGCTTGTCCGTGAGCCTGGGACCCGCCGAGCCCGATCCCCCAGCTCCCTGCCTCAGAGTCCGTCTCTCTCTCTCTCTTCCTCTCCCCAAGCTGAAAGGTCGACTCTCTCACTGGCGCCCAGGAGCCTGCCGAGGGGCACTGGGATCCGTGATCTCCCATGCCGCTGCCCACTACCCCGGCTCAGATCACGCTTCCCAGGAAACTCCTGGTCTGGCTCATTGTCCAAGTCCCGTTCAATCAGATGGACATGCCAATCTGCCCTTCCAAATCTTAGATTGCCAGTTTAACAGGGCACCCAGACCAGTGAGTTCCGCCAGGTCCCGCTGTGGTGCCCGGGCCGAAGAGGTGGCGGGAGCCGTGCGTGAGAGCCGGCTGCTAGTGTCGTGTCTCTCCCACACCTGGACTTTCAACGCTCTGTGGGCATAAAAGGAACATCCGAGAATGCGGGCTAGGACTCACCCTCTGCGCCTTCACCGAGAGCTGCAATCCTGAGTCACCTCTCTGACGCCATCTTGCCTCCTTCTCCCAAGATGAAATCTTTAAACTACCAGATAAAGAATTCATAAGGTTATTAAGTCACTTAAGAAAATACCAGAGAAAGGTGAAAAAACATAAAGAAATTTTAAAATCCAAAATATAAATAAAAAACTTTCTAGAGAGATAGATATTGTAAAGAAAACCCAGTCAGAACCTATTAAAATAAACGTCATATACAGATAAATACAAAATGCTGTGGAAAGTTTCAACAATAGACTAGAACAAGTAGGAAAAATAATTTTAGAGCTCAAATGGGTGTGGTTGTGTGTGCCTGTAGTCCTAGCTACTCAGGAGGCTGAGGCAGGCAGATCATGAGGTCAAGAAATCGAGACCATCCTAGCCAACATGGTAAAACCCCATCTCTATTAAAAGAATACAAAAATTAGCTGGGTGTGGTTGTGTGTGCCTGTAGTCCTAGCTACTCAGGAGGCTGAGGCAGGCAGATCATGAGGTCAAGAAATCGAGACCATCCTAGCCAACATGGTAAAACCCCATCTCTATTAAAAGAATACAAAAATTAGCTGGGTGTGGTTGTGTGTGCCTGTAGTCCTAGCTACTCAGGAGGCTGAGGCAGGCAGATCATGAGGTCAAGAAATCGAGACCATCCTAGCCAACATGGTAAAACCCCATCTCTATTAAAAGAATACAAAAATTAGCTGGGTGTGGTTGTGTGTGCCTGTAGTCCTAGCTACTCAGGAGGCTGAGGCAGGCAGATCATGAGGTCAAGAAATCGAGACCATCCTAGCCAACATGGTAAAACCCCATCTCTATTAAAAGAATACAAAAATTAGCTGGGTGTGGTTGTGTGTGCCTGTAGTCCTAGCTACTCAGGAGGCTGAGGCAGGCAGATCATGAGGTCAAGAAATCGAGACCATCCTAGCCAACATGGTAAAACCCCATCTCTATTAAAAGAATACAAAAATTAGCTGGGTGTGGTTGTGTGTGCCTGTAGTCCTAGCTACTCAGGAGGCTGAGGCAGGCAGATCATGAGGTCAAGAAATCGAGACCATCCTAGCCAACATGGTAAAACCCCATCTCTATTAAAAGAATACAAAAATTAGCTGGGTGTGGTTGTGTGTGCCTGTAGTCCTAGCTACTCAGGAGGCTGAGGCAGGCAGATCATGAGGTCAAGAAATCGAGACCATCCTAGCCAACATGGTAAAACCCCATCTCTATTAAAAGAATACAAAAATTAGCTGGGTGTGGTTGTGTGTGCCTGTAGTCCTAGCTACTCAGGAGGCTGAGGCAGGCAGATCATGAGGTCAAGAAATCGAGACCATCCTAGCCAACATGGTAAAACCCCATCTCTATTAAAAGAATACAAAAATTAGCTGGGTGTGGTTGTGTGTGCCTGTAGTCCTAGCTACTCAGGAGGCTGAGGCAGGCAGATCATGAGGTCAAGAAATCGAGACCATCCTAGCCAACATGGTAAAACCCCATCTCTATTAAAAGAATACAAAAATTAGCTGGGTGTGGTTGTGTGTGCCTGTAGTCCTAGCTACTCAGGAGGCTGAGGCAAGAGAATTGCTTGAACCCAGAAGGCAGAGATTGCAGTCAACCGAGATTGTGCCACTGCACTCCAGCCTGGTGCCTGGTGATGAAGTGAGACTCTGTCTCAAAAAAAAAAAAAAGGCAAAGAAAAATGAGTCACCCTTTCAATTTTGGTTGAATGTTTACATATAAACATGGGTGTAGCACCAAGGTGATGTGAGTCTTTGGCCTAGACACTTCAAGCAGGAGGCAGTGGAACATATCTCTGGGCCTATCTGAGCTATTCCCATAAAACAGATGTAACATATATCTAGACCCAGCACCTAGGTGATGTGACTCTCCTTTTCTGCATGAGCTATGTTACAGGAAAGAGACTTACTTGTTGCTGTGTTGACAGCTGATGTGATACCTCGGTTCTTGTCTTAGTTTAGTGCACATGTGCAGTAGCTTTACATCTTCTTTATACGTTGTATGTCTCATTAGCATCTTTGATCTCCACCCAGGAGTGTATGTTTGTTGTTTGTTTGTTTGAGATGGAGTCTCACTCTGTTGCCCAGGCTGAAGTGATCTCCACTCACTCCAACCTCCACCTCCTGAGTTGAAGCGATTCTTGTGCCTCCTGAGTAGCTGGGATTACAGGCATGCACCACCATACTCGGCTGGTGTTTGTGTTTTTAGTAGAGATGGGGTTTCATCATGTTGGCCAGTCTAGTGTCAAGCTTCTGGTTTCAAGTGATTCACCCTCCTCAGCCTTCCAAAGTGCTGGGAGTACAGGTCTGAGCCACTGTGCCTGACTGGGGGTTGCATTTTTTGCTATTAAAATAAGCGGAAGTTAAGTTTGAGAACAGGTAAAATCAAAACGCACATGCTCTGTAGAACAGAAAGTCATTAATGAAGATAGCTTTGCTTGAGTATGCCCGATGGGAATGCTAAGGCTTATTGTGTTGGCTGTACAGTCACCACGGTTTCTGTATCCCGAGATCATGGCTATTTTCTTGACTATCATTTCTGCTTCAATTTCCTCCTAAGAGATCTTAGAGCCATAATCACATTGGAGGTTGAGGGGTTAGGTAATATTTTCTGGAGCTGTTTTCTGCTGAGTGGGTGTTATTTCTGCCAAGCCTGGGCCCTAAAGTTTCTTCCTGTGTGATCTAACAGGGTGTAAACCACATTATTTATGAAACCAGCAGGTAAGATGTTGGCAGCCAAAGGTTGAAAACCTCCAAAACTGTCATGCAAAAAAAGGAACTGCCATAAGCAAGACAGCAAGAAATCAGTTAACATTTTAAACAGAGTTGGAACAAAAGTTAAAGCCAAAAGTTTAGTAATGACTAATACTATTAAAGAGAGCAAGGCGGGTAATAGACATTGCTTTCACGTTCCAATGGAAGTTCCTAGAGATTCAATTTTGTCTGCCTGGGTGGTATTATTACTATTTTCTTGGAATAAACCTGACTACTTGGTCTCAAAAACAGCATTCTTCTTTTAGATATAAACATGTTCCTCACAGCCTGGCTGTGAGAAGATCCCAGGCTCTTTGGTTCTGTAGGACTACAGTGGCCATGGAGTACAGACATTGTTGAAATCTACTGAGGCCCTCTGCTGCTTGTTGGGAAGCCATTGTGATTTCTTGAGCCCCATACATGTTGGGATTATGATGCTGCAGCTCTGTGACCAAAGGGGAAGGGAGAGGCCATGAGACTACATCTCCCAGCAAGACCAGCAAGGCTCACAAAGGCCTGCCTCTTTCCCCAGTGATTGGCACACTGTCCCTGAGTGGATTTAATGCTGGTATTGTAGTCCTGGAACACTGTGACCAAAGAGCTGAGAGTGTTAATGAGACTACATCTCCCAAAAAGCATAGTGAGAAGTGCACAGCGCTTTCTCCTCTTCCCGTGAGGTGCATTGTCCCTGACCCCGTTGTTAAAGTATTCCAGTCATATGACAAAAGGGCTGGGAGTGAATACATTTCCCAGCAAGCCCAAGAAAGTGTACGCAACCCTGCCTCTTTTTCCATTGACGTACATTGTCCCTGAGCACGGTGTATGCTGGGATTGTGGTGCTGCAGCCCTGTGACCAAAGGGCTGGAAGTGTTTATGAGACTACATCTCCCAGCAGGCCACGCGAGGCATGCGCAGCCCTGTCTCTTCCTCCAGTGATATGGCATTGTGACAAGGCATTGTCCCTGTGCCCGCTGCTTGCTGGGACTGTAGGCCTGCAGTGCTGTGACCAAAGGGCTAGGAGTGTTCGTGAAACTACATCTCACAGAAAGCCCAGCGAGCTGCACACAGCCCTGCCTATTTCTCCAGTGACCCACACTGTCCCTGGGCCCTGTGCACGCTGGGATTGTAGTCCTTCAGCCCTGTGACCAAAGGGCTGGGAGTGTTTATGTGACTACATCTCCCAAAAGACATAGCCAAAAGTGCACAGCCCCACCTCTTCCTCCAGCGATGTGTACTGTTCCTGATTCCAGTATGTGCTGGGATTGTGGTGCTGCAGCCCTGTGACCAAAGGGCTGGGAGTTTTCTAAAACTACATCTTCTAGCAAGCTGAAGAAGGCACGCACAGTCCTGCCTCTTCCTCCAGTGACGCAAAATGTCCCTGAGCCAGGTTCTGGCTGGGATTATAGTACCACAGCCCCATGACTACATCTCCCAGCAGGCCACGCGAGGCATGCGCAGCCCCGTCTCTTCCTCCAGTGACAAGCACTGTCCTGTGCCCATTGCATGCTGGGATTGTAGTCCTCCAGCCCTGTGACCAAAGGTCTGGGAGTGTTCTTGAGACTACATCTCCCAGAAAGCCTAGTGAGGTACTCATAACTTGCGTTTTCCTCCAGTTACTGACAATTTCACTGAGCCCGGTGCACTCTGGGATTGTAGTCCTTCAGCCCTTTAGCAAAAGGGCTGAGAGTGTCTGAGACTCCATCTTCCAGCAATCCCCAGCCTCTTCCTCCAGTGACGCAAAATGTCCCTGAGCCAGGTTCTGGCTGGGATTATAGTACCACAGCCCCATGACTACATCTCCCCAAAACATAGCGAGGAGTGCAGAGCCCTGCCTCTTCCTCCAGTGATGGGCACTGTCCTTGAGCCGGGTGCATGCTGGGATTGTAGTCCTGCAGCCCTGTGACCAGAGCTGAGAGTGTTTATGAGAATACATATCCCAGCAAGCCCAGCAAGGCACGCACGGCCCCACCTCTTTCTCCAGGGACACGCACTATTCTTGATCTTGGTACATAGGAATTGTAGCCCTGCAGCCCTGTAATAAAAGGGCTGGGAGTTTTCTAAAACTACATCTTCTAGCAAGCTGAAGAAGGCACGCACAGTCCTGCCTCTTCCTCCAGTCACACACACTATTTATGAGCGGGGTGCACGGTGGGATTGTAGTCCAGCAGCCCTGCAACCAAAGGGCTTGGAGTTTTTATGAGACTGCATCTCTTAGGAAGCAAAGCGAGGCATGCAGAGCCCCGCCTTTTCCTCCAGTGATGCACACAATCCCTGAAGAAGTGTTCATGAGATTGCATTTCCCAGTAAGTCCAGCAATTCACTTACAGCCCTACCTCTTCCTCCAGCGATGTGTACTGTTCCTGATTCCAGTATGTGCTGGGATTGTGGTAATGCAGCCCTGTGACCAAATGGCTGGCAGTGTTTATAAGGTTACAACTCCCAGCAAGCCCAAAAGGTGCTTAAAGCCTCTCCCCTTTTCTTTCAGTGACGTGCGCTGTCTGTTAACCCGGTGCATGGTGAAAGCAGCCTGTAGCCCTGTGACAAAAGGGATGGGAGTGATTATAAGACTATCTCTCCCAGCAAGCCTAATGACGTGCACACAGCCTGGCCTCTTCCTCCAGTAATGCACATTGTCCTTGAGACCGGTCCATGCTGGGATTGCAGTCATGCAGCACTCTGACCAAAGGACTAAGAGTGTATTCTTACAGATCTGTTCACTTGTCATGAGAATGTTTTTCTTTACCCCATGAACATACTTACAATAGCTTTCTTCAAGTCTGATATACTGATTACAGCATCCTAGACATGTTGAAAATAGGTTATGTTGTCTGCTTTTTATGTTGTGAATTGACTGCATTTTCTTGCTTCTTCACACATCTCATGAATTTTTAAATTTCATAATGGAAACTACAGGGACTCTGAATTCTGTTGTATATCTTTGAAAATTGTTATTATTTTAAGAGGGAGTTAATTTGAATAGATTCAAACTTCAATTCTTACATCTGTTACAGTGACATAGCTGAATTCTCATTCAGTTATTTTTAACATGCATATTATATATGTATTATACATAGATGTGCATTTCTATATAGCAAAATATAATATTTTATTAAGCTTTATTATAGTTATCTGTGAAATAGTTATTCAACAAACTACTTCATTATTACTGGAAGTCAGAACCTCAGTTTTGTTCACTTTTTGAATTTTATGTGAGTGAAATTCTGTAATATGCACACTTTTACATCTACTTTCTTTTATGCAACATTATATTATATTTATACTATTGCAGATAGCTATAGTTTGTTCATTTAAAAAATAATTTTTTATGCGGGCTCTGTCTGTGAAGAAAGTCAGTGGTAGCTTAGTGGGAATAACACTGAATCTATACATTACTTTGGGCAGTATGACCATTTTCACAATATTTATTCTTTCTATTCATGAGCATGGAATATTTTTCCATTTGTTTGTGTCCTCTCTTATTTCCTTGAGCAGTGGTTTGTAGTTCTCCTTAAAGAGGTCCTTCACAACCCTTTTTAGTTGTATTCCTAAGTATTTTATTCTCCTCATAGCAATTGTGAATGGGAGTTTGTTAATGATTTGACTCTCTGTCTGTTATTGTTGTATAGAAATGTTTGTAATTTTTGCACATCGATTTTATGTCCTGAAACTTCTGAAGTTGCTCATCAGCTTAAGGAGATTTGGGGCTGAGATAATGGGGTTTTCTAAATATAAAATCATGTAATCTGCAAATAGAGACAAATTGACTTTCTCTCTTCCTATTTGAATACTCTTTATTTCTTTGTCTTGCATGATCGCCCTGCCAGAACTTCCAATACTATGTTGAATAGGAATGGTGAGAGAGGGCATCCTTGTCTTGTGCCAATTTTCATAGGAAATGCTTTCAGCTTTTGCCCTTTCAGTATGATATTGTCCATGGGTTCGTCATAAATAGAGCTTATTATTTTGAGATATGTTCCATGAATACCTAGTTTATTGAGAGTTTTAACATGAAGAGCTGTTTAATTTTTTGAAGGCCTTTTCTGCATCTATTGAGATAATCATGTGGTTTTTGTCATTGGTTCTGTTTATGTGATTGATTACATTTATTGATTTGCATATTTTGAACCAGGTTTGTATCCCAGAGATAAAGTAGACTTGATCGTGGTGGATAAGCTTTTTTATTTGCTGCTGAATTCGGTGCGCTAGAATTTCATTGAGGATTTTTGCATCGACATTTATCAGTGATATTGGCCTGAAATGTTTGCTGTTGTTGTTGTGTCTCTGTTATGTTTTGGTATCAGGATGTTGCTGGCCTCATAAAATGACATAGAAAAGGAGTCCCAATTTTTCTATTGTTTGGAAGAGTTTCAGAAGGAATGGTACCAGCTCCTCTTGGTACCACTGGTAGAATTCAGCTGTTAACCCATCTGGTTCCTAACTGTTTCCTGTTGGTGGGCTATTAATTACTACCTCAATTTTAGAACGACCACCTCAATTTTGCTGTTGGTCTATTCAGGGATTCAACTTCTTCCTCGTTTAGACTTGGGAGGGTGTATGTGTCCAGGAATTTATCAATTTCTTCTAGATTTTCTAGTTTATTTTCATAGAGGTGTTTATAGACAAATGGAACTAAACAGAGGACACAGAAATAACACAACACATCTACAAACATCAAATCTTTGACAAACCAGACAAAAACAAGCAATGGGGAAAGGATTACCTATTTACAAATGGTGTTCAGAAACTAGCTAGCCATTTGCAGAAAACTGAAACTGGATTACTTTCTTATACTTTATACAAAATTTAACTCAAGATGGGCTAAAGACTTAAATGTAAGATCTAAAATTATTAAAACCCTAGAATAAAACCTAGGCAATACCATTAAAGACATAGGCATGGGCAAATACTTTATGACTAGACACCAAAAGCGATGGCAACAAAAGTCAAAATTGACAAATGGGATCTAAAAAAAACTGAAGAGCTTCTGCACAGAAAAAAAGTGCTATCATCAGAGTGAACAGGTAACCTACAGAATGGGAGAAAAATTTTACATTCTATTCATCTGACAAAGGGCTAATATCCAGAATCTACAAAGAACTTAAATTTACAAGAAAAAAAAGCCCCATCAAGAAGTAGGCAAAGGATGTGAACAGACACTTTTTTTTTAAATTGCATTATAGGTTTTGGGGTACATGTGCAGAACGTGCAAGATAGTTGCATAGGTACACACATGGCAGTGTGTTTTGCTGCCTTCCTCCCCTTAACCCACACTTAGCATTTATCCCCAGGCTATCCCTCCCCATCCCCCCCGCTGTCCCTCCCCCATTCCCCCCAATATACCCCAGTGTATAGTAGACCACCTCTCTGTGTCCATGTGTTCTCATTTTTCTCACCCGCCTATGAGTGAGTATATGCGGTATTTCTTTTTCTGTTCTTGTGTCAGTTTGCTGAGAATGATGTTCTCCAGATTCATGTATGTCCTTACAAAGGACACAAACTCATCATTTTTGATTGCTGCATAATATTCCATGGTGTATATGTGCCACATTTTCCCAGTCCAGTCTATCATCGTTGGGCATTTGGGTTGGTTCCAGTTCTTTGCTATTGTAAACCGTGCTGCAATGAACATTCGTGTGCATGTGTCCTTATAGTAGAACGATTTATAGTCCTTTGGATATATACCCAGTAATGGGATTGCTGGGTCAAATGGAATTTCTATTTCTAGGTCCCTGAGGAATCGCCACACTGTCTTCCACAGTGGTTGAACTAATTTACACTCCCACCAACAGTGTAAGAGTGTTCCTCTTTCTCCACATCCTCTCTAGCATCTGCTGTCTCCAGATTTTTTAATGATCGCCATTCTAAATGGCATGAGATGGTATCTCAATGTGGTTTTGATTTGCATCTCTCTAATGACCAGTGATGATGAGCATTTTTTCATATGTTTATTGGTCTCATGTATGTCTTCTTTTGTAAAGTGTCTGTTCATATCCTTTGCCCATTTTTGAATGGGATTGTTTGTTTTTTTCCTGTAAATCTGTTTGAGTTCTTTGTAAATTCTGGATATCAGCCCTTTGTCTGAACAGACACTTTTTAAAAGAAAACATTTATGCAGCCAACAAATATATAAGAAAAAAAAAGATTATTATCACTGGTCATTAGAGAAATGCAAATGAAAACCACAATGAGAAGCCATCTCATGCCTGTTGGAATGGTGATCATTAAAAAGTCAGGAAACAACAGATTCTAAAGAGAATGTGGAGAAATAGAAATGCTTGTACACTATTGATGGGAGTGTAAATTAGTTAAACCATTGTGGAAGACAGTGTGGCAATTTCTCAAGGATCTAGAACCCGAAATACCATTTCACCCTGCAAGTCCATTACTGGCTATATACCCAAAGAACATTAAATTTTTCTACCATAAAGACACATGCACATATATGTTTATTGTGGCACTGTTCACAATAGTGAAGACATGGAACCAACCCAAAGCCTAAACTGGATACAGAAAATGTGGCACATGTACACCATGGAATACTATCCATCTATAAGAAAGGATGAGTTTATGTCTTTGGCAGAGACATGGATGAAGCAGGAGACCATTAATCTCAGCAAACTAACCCAAGAACAGAAAACCAACACTGCATGTTCTCACTCATAAGTGGGAGTTGAACAATGAGAACACATGGGCACAGGGAATGGAAAATCACACACTGGGGCCTGTTGGCAGGGGGGATGGGAACTAGGGGAAAGATAGTATTAGAAAAAATACCTAATGTAGATGACAGGATGATGGTTGCAGCTAACCACCATGGCACGTGTATACCTATGTAGTAAACCTGCACATTCTGCACGTGTACCCCAGAACTTAAAGTATAATAAAAATTATTTTTCACATTATGGTAAAGTATACATAAAATTAACCATTTTAGTTATTTTAAGTGTGCAGCTCAGAAAAAATAAGTACATCCACATTGTATTACAACTATCATTCCCATTCAGAAGAACATTCTTTCAACTTGCAAAACCAAAACTCTATACCCATTAAATAACAGCTCCCTGTTACTCCTCCTCTAGCTCCTAGGAACAGCTCTTCTACTTGGGTTTCTAGAATTTAACTGCTACAAGTGTCTCATAAGTGGAATTATACAGCATTTGTCCTTTTATGACTGGCTCATGTCACTTTGCACAATTTCCTTAAGGTTTATGCATGATATGCCATGTGTCAGTATTTCCTTATTTTACTTAACTGAATAATATTCCACTGCATGTATAAGTCCCATTTTTTCTATTTATTCGTTGATGATAATTCAAATAACATTTTGGTTGCTTCCACCATTTGGGTGATGTGATTAATGCTGCAATAAATCTAGGTGTACGTGTATTATTTTGTGCCTTTGCTTACATATCTTTTACTACACACCCATATGTAAAATTGCCGGGTCAAACGGTAATTTTATGTGTAAACGTTTTTAGTAAGTACTATGCTGTTCTTTCATAGCAGCTGCAGCATTTTACATTTCTGCCAACAGTGTACAAATGTTCTAATTGCTCCACGTCCTCACCAGCACTTGTGATTCTGTTGTTTGTTTGCTTGTTTTTCCTTTGGTAGTAGCTGTGCTGATGGGTATTAAGTGATATGTCATTTGGGATTACATTTGCATGTCACTATTGATTACTTTTGTTGAGCATCTTTTCAGTGCTTATTAGCCAGTTTACATAATTTTCAAAGAAATGTCTGTTTAACTTTATTGCCTATATTTTAAACAAGTAGTTCATTTCATTGTTGCTGAACTGTTCTTTGAATATACTGGGTAAACTTCTATTAGTCTATTTTTTGTTTGTTTTTTCTTGCGTTTGGGGTGTCCTGCTAAAAAAATCACTGCCAAATTCAATGTTATACTATGTTTTACCTACATTGTATTCTAAGAATTTTGTAGTTTTAGCTCTTATGTTTAGGTCACTAATCCACTTAGTTAACTTTTTTCGTAGGGTTCAGCTTCATTCTTTTACATGTTGGTACCCAGTTTCCCAGCACCAATTGTAAGGACAGTTCTTTTTTTTTTTAATTTTTATTGCATTTTAGGTTTTGGGGTACATGTGCAGAACATGCAAGATAGTTGCATAGGTACACACATGGCAGTGTGTTTTGCTGCCTTCCTCCCCTTAACCCACATTTGGCATTTCTCCCCAGGTTATCCCTCCCCAGCTCCCGCCCGCTGTCCCTCCCCTATTTCCCCCTATAGACCCCAGTGTGTAGTACCCCCCTCCCTGTGTCCATGTGTTCGCATTTTTTCTCACCCGCATATGAGTGAAAATATATGGTATTTCCTTTTCTGTTCTTGTGTCAGTTTGCTAAGAATGATGTTCTCCAGATTCATCCATGTCCTTACAAAAAACACAAACTCATCATTTTTGATTGCTGCATAATATTACATGGTGTATATGTGCCACATTTTCTGAGTCCAGTCTATTATCGATGGGCATTTGGGTTGGTTTCAGGTCTTTGCTATTGTAAACAGTGCTACAGTGACCATTCGTGTGCATGTGTCCTTATAGTAGAACGATTTATAGTCCTTTGGATATATACCCAGTAATGGGATTGCTGGGTCAAATGGAATTTCTATTTCTAGGTCCCTGAGGAATCGCCACACTGTCTTCCACAATGGTTGAACTAATTTACACTCCCACCAACAGTGTAAGAGTGTTGCTCTTTCTCCACATCCTCTCCAGCATCTGTTGTCTCCAGATATTTTAATGATCCCGATTCTAACCGGCGTGAGATGGTATCTCCATGTGGTTTTGATTTGCATCTCTCTAATGACCAGTGATGATAAGCATTTTTTCATGTGTTTGTTGGCCTCATGTATGTCTTCTTTTTTAAAGTGTCTGTTCATATCTTTTGCCTAGTTTTGAATGGGCTTGTTTGTTTTTTTTCCTGTAAATCTGTTTGAGTTCTTTGTAAATTCTGGATATCAGCCCTTTGACAGTTGGGTAAACTGCAAAGATTTTTTCCCAATCTGTTGGTGGCCGATTCACTCTAGTAAATGTTTCTTTTGCTGTGCAAAAGCTGTGGAGTTTGAGTACATCCCATTTGTCTATTTTGGCTTTTGTTGCCAATGCTTTTGGTGTTTTGGTCATGAAGTCCTTGCCTACTCCTATGTTCTGAATGGTTTTGCCTAGATTTTCTTCTAGGGTTTTTTTGGTTCCAGGTCTTATGTTTAAGTTTTTAATCCATCTGGAGTTAATTTTAGTGTAAGATGTCAGGAAGGGGTCCAGTTTCTGTTATCTGCACATGGCTAACCAGTTTTCCCAACACCATTTGTTAAACAGGGAATCCTTTCCCCATTGCTTGTCTTTGTCTGGTTTATCAAAGATTATATGGTTGTAGATATGTTGTGTTGCCTCCGATGCCTCTGTTCTGTTTCATTGGTCTATATCTCTGTTTTGGTACAAGTACCATGCTGTTTTAATTACTGGAGCCTTGCAGTATAGTTTGAAGTCTGGTAGTGTGATGCCTCCCGCTGTGTTCTTTTTGCTTTGAATTGACTTGGCTATGCGGGCTCTCTTTTGGTTCCCTATGAAGTTCATGGTGGTTTTTCCAGTTCTGTGAGGAAATTCAATGGGAGCTTAATGGGGATAGTATTGATTGTGTAAATTACTTTGGGCAGTATAGCCGTTTTCACAATATTGATTCTTTCTAACCACAAACATGGAATGTTTCTCCATCTGTTTGTGTCCTCTCTTATTTCGTTCAGCAGTGGTTTGCAGTTTTCCTTGAAGAGGTCCCTTACGTTCCTTGTAAGTTGTATTCCTAGGTATTTTATTCTCTTTGTAGCAATTGTGAATGGCAGTTTATTCTTAATTTGGTTCTCTTTAAGTCTGTTATTGGTGTATAGAAAATGCTTGTGATTTTTTCACATTGATTTTATATCCTGAGACTTTACTGAAGTTGCTTATCAGTTTCAGGAGTTTTTGGGCTGAGGTGATGGGGTCTTCTAGGTATACTATCATGTTGTCTGCAAATAGAGACAATTTGGCTTCCTCCTTTCCTATTTGAATATCCTTTATTTCTTTTTCTGTCCTGATTGCTCTGGCTAGAACTTCCAGTAGTATGTTGAATAGGAGTGGTGAGAGAGCGCATTCTTGTCTCGTGCTGGATTTCAAAGGGAATGGTTCCAGTATTTGCCCATTAAGTATGTTGTTGGCTGTTGGTTTGTTGTAAAGAGCTTTTATTACTTTGAGATATGTTCCATCAATACCGAGTTTATTGAGAGTTTTTAGCATAAAGGGCTGTTGTATTTTGTCAAAGGCCTTCTCTGCGTTAATTGAGATAATCATGTCGTTTTTGCTTTTGGTTCTGTTAATGTGGTGAATGATGTTTATAGCCTTGCGTTTGTGGAACCAGCCATGCATGTCCGGGATGAATCCTACTTGATCATGATGGATAAGTTTTTTAATGTGCTGTTGCAATCGGTTTGCCAGTATTTTATTGAAGATTTTTGCATCTATGTTCATCATGGATATTGGCCTGAAGTTTTCTTTTCTTGTTGAGTCTCTGCCGCGTTTTGGTATCAGGATGATGTTGGTCTCATAAAATGATTTGGGAAGGGTTCCCTGTTTTTGAATTATTTGGAATAGTTTCAGAAAAAATGGTGCCAGCTCCTCTTTGTGTTTCTGGTAGAATTTGGCTGTGAACCCATGTGGACCAGGGCTTTTTTTGTGTGGTAGGCTCTTAATTGCTCCCTCGACTTCAGATCTTGTTATTGGTCTATTCATAGTTTTGGCTTCCTCGTGGTTTAGGCTTGGGAGGACACAGGTGTCCAGGAATTTATCCATTTCTTCCTGGTTTACTAGTTTATGTGCATAGAGTTGTTTGTAGTATTCTCTGATGATGGTTTCAATTTCTGTGGAATCTTTGGTGATTTCGCCTTTATCGTTTTTTATTGCATCTATTTGGTTGTTCTCTCTCTTCTTTTTTATCAGTCTGGCTAGTGCTCTGTCTATTTTTTTGATCTTTTCGAAAAACCAGCTCTTGGATTTATTGATTTTTGAAGGGTTTTTCGTGTCTCTATCTCCTTCAGTTCTGCTCTGATCTTAGTTATTTCTTGTCTTCGGCTAGGTTTTTAGTTTTTTTGATCTTGCTCCACTAGCTCTTTCAATTTTGACTATAGGGTGTCAATTTTGGATCTCTCCACTCTTCTCATGTGGGCACTTATTGCTATATATTTTTCTCTACGGACTGCTTTAAATGTGTCCCAGAGATTCTGGTACGTTTTGTCTTCATTCTCGTTGGTTTTGAAGAACTTCTTTATTTCTGCCTTCATTTCATTGTTTATCCAATCTACATTTAAGAGCCAGTTGTTCAGTTTCCATGAAGCTGTGCGGTTCTGAGTTAGTTTCTGAATTCTGAGTTCCAACTTGATTGCACTATGGTCTGAGAGACTGTTTGTTATGATTTCAGTTGTTTTGCATTTGCTGAGGAGTGCTTTACTTCCAATTATGTGGTCAATTTTGGAGTAGGTGTGATGTGGTGCTGAGAAGAATGTATATTCTGTGGATTTGGGGTGGAGAGTTCTGTAAATGTCTATCAGGTTTGCTTGTTCCAGGTCTGAGTTCAAGTCCTGGATATCCTTGTTAATTTTCTGTCTGGTTGATCTGTCTGATATTGACAGTGGAGTGTTAAAGTCTCCCACTATTATTGTGTGGGAGTCTAAGTCTCTTTGTAGGTCATTAAGAACTTGCCTTATATATCTGGGTGCTCTTGTATTGGGTCCATATATATTTAGGATCGTTAGCTCTTCTTGTTGTATCGATCCTTTTACCATTATGTAATGACCTTCTTTGTCCCTTTTGATCTTTGTTGCTTTAAAGTCTATTTTATTAGAGACGAGGATTGCAACTCCTGCTTGTTTTTGCCCTCCATTTGCTTGGTAAATCTTCCTCCATCCCTTTATTTTGAGCCTTTGTGAATCTTTGCATGTGAGATGGGTTTCCTGGATACAGCACACCAATGGGTTTTGGTTTTTTATCCAATTTGCCAGTCTGTGTCTTTTGATTGGTGCATTTAGCCCATTTACATTTAGGGTTAATATTGTTATGTGTGAGTTTGATACTGTTATTTTGATACTATCTGGTTGTTTTGTCTTTTGGTTGATGCAGATTCTTTATTTTGTTGATGCTCTTTAGCATTTGGTATGTGTTTATAATGGCTGGTACTGGTTGTTTCTTTCTATGTGTAGTGCCTCTTTCAGGAGCTCTTGTAAAGCAGGCCTAGTGGTGACAAAATCTCTGAGTTCTTGCTTGTTGGCAAAAGATTTTATTCTTCCTTCACTTATGAAGCTCAGCTTGGCTGGATATGAAATTCTGGGTTGAAAGTTCTTTTCTTTAAGGATGTTGAATATTGGCCCCCACTCTCTTCTGGCTTGTAGAGTCTCTGCCGAGAGATCTGCTGTGAGTCTGATGGGCTTCCCTTTGTGGGTGACCTGACCCTTCTCTCTGGCTGCCCTTAGTATTTTCTCTTTCATTTCAATCCTGGTGAATCTGACGATTATATGCCTTGGGGTTGCTCTTCTTGCAGAATATCTTTGTGGTGTTCTCTGTATTTCCTGGAGTTGAGTATTGGCCTGCCTTGCTAGGTTGGGGAAATTTTCCTGGATAATATCCTGAAGAGTGTTTTCCAGCTTGGATTTATTCTCTTTGTCAGATTCTGGTACACCTATCAAACGTAGGTTAGGTCTCTTCACATAGTCCCACATTTCTTGGAGATTTTGTTCATTCCTCTTTGTGCTTTTTTCTCTAATCTTGGTTTCTCTTTTTATTTCATTGAGTTGATCTTCGACTTCTGATATTCTTTCTTCTGCTTGGTCAATTCAGCTGTTGAAACTTGTTCATGCTTTGCGAAGTTCTCGTGTTGTGTTTTTCAGCTCCTTCAATTCATTCATATTCCTCTCTAGGTTGTCCATTCTTGTTATCATTTCCTTGAATCTTTTTTCAAATATTTTTTCAAGGTTCTTAGTTTCTTTGCATTGATTTAGAACATGTTCTTTTAGCTCACTGAAGTTTCTCATTATCCACTTTCTGAAGTCTGGTTCCATCATTTTTTCACACTAATTCTTCATCCAGCTTTGTTCCCTTGCTGGTGAGGAGTTTTGGTCCTTTGTAGGAGGTGAGGTGTTTTGTTTTTGGGTGTTTTCCTCCTTTTTGCGCTGGTTTCTTCCCATCTTTATGGATTTATCCAGCTGTCATCTTAGTAGTTGCTGACTTTTCGATTGGGTCTCTGAGTGGCCGCCCAGATTGTTGATGATGAAGTATTTCTGTTATTTAGTTTTCCTTCTAACGGTTTAGCCCCTCTGCTGTATGAGTTCTGAGGTCCACTCCAGGCCCTGCTGGTCTGGGGTACACCTGTAGCAGCTGTGGAACAGTGAGGGATGCTACCAGTTTCTTCTTCTGCTATCTTTGTCCCAGAATGATGCCCGCAAATGTCAGTCTGATTAGTCCTTTTTTGAGGTGGCTCTTTGGATATACAGGAGTCAGAGAGCTGCTTGAGGAGATGGTCTGTACTTTATAGGAGTTCCAGTGGTGAGCTGTGAGCTCCGTTGTTCATTCAGGTTTCCTGGGTGAATGTGTCTGCTGTAGCAGAACTTTTAAAAGCCCCCCTTTGTTTTTCTTTCCTTCAGATGCTCTGTCTCAGGGAGTTGGGGCTTTCTGTATGAGTATCTGTTGCACTGTCCTGCCCAGCTAGGAGGCAGTTTATTCACTATTTGCCTGCAGGGGCTTCGCTCTGCTAGCGTGGGTCCGCCCTGCTGCTGCAGTGCTCCGTTCTACTGTGGCGTGCTCTGCCCTGTTGGCGGCATCTCTCTGTTATGGCTGGTTGCCTCAGCAATGGCAGGCTGCATCAGCAGTGGGTGGTACCTCCGTAGGGATTGATTGCATCTGTAGTGGTGGATGCCCCTTCCCCACCGAGCTGCACCGTTTGAATTCAGCTGACCCTGCAGCAAAACTTTCAACCCCGAGCGCCTCAAATCGCCATGCTGCTTGTCCTTCTGAGGGTGGGACCCACTGAGCCCGATCACCTGGCTCCCTGCCTCAGAGTCCCTCCTCTCTCTCTCTTTTTCTTTTCATATTGAATGGTTGACTCTCTCACAGGCGCCCCAGTCACCTGCTGATTGGGCACTGGGATCTGTGAGATCTCCCCTGCAGTGGCCAACTGCACTGGCACAAATCGCTCTTCCCAGGAATCTCCTGGTCTGGCTCACCATCCAAGTTCCGTTCAATCAAATGGACATGTGAATCTGCCCTCCCAAAACTCAGATCGCTGTTTAACAGGGCACCCAGACCAGTGAGCTTCATGCGGCTGCCGCTGCATCGCGGTGCGGCGCTGGCCAAAACGGCCACACAAGTGGGCTGTGCTGCTCTCCTGTGTCTCTCCTACACCTGGGAATTTGCCAGTTCTGTGGGCTACAAAAGTCCATCTGAAAATGCAGCTAGGACGCACCCTCTACGCCTTCACTGAGAGCTGCAATCTTGAGTTGTTTCTATGACACCATCTTGGAACCGCTCTCGGTTTTCCAGCCTCTGAAGGTTCCAGGGTCCTCCCTAGGGAATCCCAATACCCACAGGTCACAGGGTAACAGGGGCTGTGGTAGCGTCACCTAGGCACTCCTGGAGCAGAGAAAACAGAACCAGGACAGTTCTTTTCTCATAAAAATTATTTGACCATATATATGAGTGTTCATTTTTATTTTTTAATTTTTTAAAAAACATGTTAAAATATTTTATTACTTTTTAAATATATATTTTAATGCACTTTAGCATGTTTGTTTATGTTGGCTTTCCATATTACTCTGTTGGTCTATTTGTAGTGTACTATATTAAACTTTTATACTGAGTTCTGAAATCAGTAAGTGTAACTTCTCTAACTTTGGAATTGCTTTTTCAAAATTATTCTTGCAATTTAGGGTTCTTTGCGATTTCACCTAAACTTAAAAATTGATTTATTTTTAATGTCTACACTAAGTCATTGGAACTTTACTTTTTGGTTACTTCCTAAGTAGTTTATTATTTTCATGCTATTGCAAATTAAATTATTTTTATAGTTTACTTCTCAGATTATTTATGTTGCTATATAAAAACACAATTTATTTTTTGATGTTGATTTTATGTGCTCTGCTCAACCGAATTTGTTAATTATAATAGTTTTTGTGTGGAATCTTTAAAATTTTCTACATATAAGGACATATTTTTTGTTTATATTTTGATGCAGTTTATTTATTTCTTTTTTCTAATTTCTCTGATGAACTTCCAAAACTGTGTTGAATAAAAGTGGCAAGAGCAGACATTCTTGCCTTGCTTCTGAGCTTAGAGAAAAAGCTTTTTGTCTTTTCCTTTGGAATATGTTGTTTGCTGTAGGTTTTTATATGTGAATTTTACTAAGATGGTTTCCTTTTATTTATTTAAACACAATAAATTTCTAATTTATTATAAAAATGTTTTGAATTTTGTAAACTACTTTTTCTGTATTAATGAGATTTTTTATAAAAATGTTTGTTAATGTGGTATATGCATTGATTAATTTTCATATGCTGAAATGTTTGTTAAGAAAGGCTAGCTAAGTGAAGCAGTGGGAGTGGAGGAGTAAAGAAATCTGTAACTGGTTGCAATCAATCGGTTATAAATACCACTGCACAGAAACCAGTCATATGCTAAAACTTTCCTGGATTCCAATAATAAATTCTCCTGGGTCATGGGGTGTAATCTTGCCAGTATGCTGCTGAATGTGGCTAGCTAGGATTTGGCTGAGTAGTTTTGGTAGAATTTGGAAATAATTTTTTTTTCTATAAATGCTTGATATAATTCACTAGTGAAGCCAACAAATCAAAAGCTTTTCTTCATCAAGTTTTTAATGACTGATTCTATTTACTTAATAGTAGTAGGTATATTCAGATTTTGTAATTCTTTGTAATGAAGTCTTGTATACATAGAAATCTGCCCATTTAATCTCCATTTTCCAATTTATTGTCCTCTCATATTTCATAGTATACTCTATAAAACATTCTTATCCTTTAGAATTAATATTAATGTCTCATATTTATTTCTCTTTTTATTATGTAAATACTCTGATTTTTTTAGTGTAGCTGAAGATTTGCCAATTGTTAATGTTTTCTTTGAAAAACTGAGGACTAGCTTTTGGTTTCTTGGTATTCTGTTGTTTGTATAACATCTATTTCATTTGTCTCTGCTAAAAGCTTTACTATTTACTTTTTTTCTTTTTGCTTTGAATCTAATTTCATATTATTTTTCTGAATTTATAGGTGACAAAGTTATTATTGATTTAAGGTCCTTGTACTTTTCAAATGTTTTTAGCTGCAAACTTCTTATCTTATCACTGTTTTTGCTTCTTCCCATAACATTTGATATGTTGTGTTTTTATTTTTCTTCCTCTGTATTTTCCTACTTCCCTTGTGATTTCTTCTTTTACTTATTGATTGTTTAAGAGTATGCTGTTAAATCTATACATTTGCAAATTTTCTAGTTTTTTCTGTTATTGATTTAATTTTAGATCTAATATACAACCCATCCTGAAGAATGCCACATATGCATTTGAGAAGAGTGTGTACTCTCTTGTTGGATGGAGCATCTTGTATATATCTATGAGATCAGTTTGGTTTGTTTTGTTAGTCAGGCTCTCTGTTTTCTAATTTATTATCTGTCTCATTATTCTATTCATTATGCTGAGTGGAGTATTAACATCTCCAGCTATTATTTTAGAACTGTCTGTCCCTTTAATTCTATCAACTTACCCTTTCTATATCTTAATGTTTGGTTATTAGTTATGTAATTGTTTAAAATATTACTATCTTCTTTCCAAGTGAACAATTTATTACTATATCATGTCTTATTTTTTCTTGTAATTTTTAATGTATTTTGTCTGCTATTCATATAGTAATCCCCAGTCTCTTTTTATGCTATTTGTATTTTAAATATTTGTATGAAATATTTATTCTTTCTTTTTTTATAACCCTCAAGTTATGAGGAAAGCTAACAGCAGAATTACTTCATTTAAAAGGCAGAAAAAAGATGGCATCGTAGAGGCGACTCAGGATTGCAGCTCTCAGTGAAGGCACAGAGGGTGAGTCTTAGCCGCATTCTCAGAACAGACCTTTTTTGCCCACAGAACTTTCAAAGACCCAGGTGTGGGAGAGACACAGGACGCTAGTGCAGGCATGCATGGCTGGTTTGGCTGAGCTGGCGCCACAGTGCAGGTGCACCCAGCACAAAACTCACCAGCAATCTGAGATTTGGAAGGGCAGATTGGCATGTCCATCTGATTCAACAGGACTTGGACAATGAGCCAGACCAGGAGATTCCTGAAAAATGTTATCTGAGCTGGTGCAGTGGGCAGCAGCATGGGAGATCACATGAATCCCAGTGCCCTATCAGCAGGCTACTGGGTCACCAGTGAGAGAGTCAACCGTTCAGCTTGGGGAGAGGAAGAGAGAGAGAGAGCAGACAAACTCTGAGGAAGGGAGCAGGGTGAATGGGCTTGGCGGGTCCAACCCTCATGGGGACAAGCAGGACAGTGATTGCAGGTGCTCGGGGATGAGAGTTTTGCTGTCAGCATCTAGGATGGTGCAGCCCGGTGGGAGAGGGGCATCTGCCACTACGGATGCAATCCACCCCTACTGAAGTACCGCCCAGGGCTGATGCAGCCTGCCATTGCCAAGGCAACCTGCAATAACAGAGAGTCTCCATCTGGACCTGGGCTTTTTGTGTGGTAGGCTCTTAATTGCTGCCTCAACTTCAGACCTTGTTATTGGTCTATTCATAGTTTCACTTCCTCCTGGTTTAGGCTTGGGAGGACACAGGCGTCAGGAATTTATCCATTTCTTCCTGATTTACTAGTTTATGTGCATAGAGTTGTTTGTAGTATTCTCTGATGATGGTTTGAATTTCTGTGGAATCTGTGGTGATTTCCCCATTATCGTTTTTTATTGCATCTATTTGGTTGTTCTCTCTTTTCTTTTTTATCAGTCTGGCTAGTGGTCTGTCTATTTTGTTGATCTTTTCAAAAAACCAGCTCTTGGATTTATTGATTTTTGAAGGGTTTTCTTGTCTCTATCTCCTTCAGTTCTGCTCTGATCTTAGTTATTTCTTGTCTTGGCTAGGTTTTGAGCTTTTTGATCTTGCTCCTCTAGCTCTTTCAATTTTGATGATAGGGTGTCAATTTTGGATCTCTCCACTCTTCTCATGTGGGCACTTATTGCTATATATTTTCCTCTACAGACTGCTTTAAATGTGTCCCAGAGATTCTGGTACGTTGTGTCTTCATCTCGTTGGTTTCAAAGAACTTCTTTATTTCTGCCTTCATTTCATTGTTTATCCAATCAACATTCAAGAGCCAGTTGTTCAGTTTCCATGAAGCTGTGCGGTTCTGAGTTATTTTCTGAATTTATAGGTGACAAAGTTATTATTGATTTAAGGTCCTTGTACTTTTCAAATGTTTTTAGCTGCAAACTTCTTATCTTATCACTGTTTTGCTTCTTCCCATAACATTTGATATGTTGTGTTTTTATTTTCTTCCTCTGTATTTTCCTACTTCCTTGTGATTTCTTCTTTTACTTATTGATTGTTTAAGAGTATGCTGTTAAATCTATACATTTGCAAATTTTCTAGTTTTTCTGTTATTGATTTAATTTTAGATCTAATATACAACCCATCCTGAAGAATGCCACATATGCATTTGAGAAGAGTGTGTACTCTCTTGTTGGATGGAGCATCTTGTATATATCTATGAGATCAGTTTGGTTTGTTTTGTTAGTCAGGCTCTCTGTTTTCTAATTTATTATAAAAATGTTTTGAATTTTGTAAACTACTTTTTCTGTATTAATGAGATTTTTATAAAAATGTTTGTTAATGTGGTATATGCATTGATTAATTTTCATATGCTGAAATGTTTGTTAAGAAAGGCTAGCTAAGTGAATTTTTTTTTTTTTTTTTTTTTTTTTTTTTTTTTTTTTTTTTTTTTTTTTTTTTTTTTTTTTTTTTTTTTTTTTTTTTTTTTTTTTTTTTTTTTTTTTTTTTTTTTTTTTTTTTTTTTTTTTTTTTTTTTTTTTTTTTTTTTTTTTTTTTTTTTTTTTTTTTTTTTTTTTTTTTTTTTTTTTTTTTTTTTTTTTTTTTTTTTTTTTTTTTTTTTTTTTTTTTTTTTTTTTTTTTTTTTTTTTTTTTTTTTTTTTTTTTTTTTTTTTTTTTTTTTTTTTTTTTTTTTTTTTTTTTTTTTTTTTTTTTTTTTTTTTTTTTTTTTTTTTTTTTTTTTTTTTTTTTTTTTTTTTTTTTTTTTTTTTTTTTTTTTTTTTTTTTTTTTTTTTTTTTTTTTTTTTTTTTTTTTTTTTTTTTTTTTTTTTTTTTTTTTTTTTTTTTTTTTTTTTTTTTTTTTTTTTTTTTTTTTTTTTTTTTTTTTTTTTTTTTTTTTTTTTTTTTTTTTTTTTTTTTTTTTTTTTTTTTTTTTTTTTTTTTTTTTTTTTTTTTTTTTTTTTTTTTTTTTTTTTTTTTTTTTTTTTTTTTTTTTTTTTTTTTTTTTTTTTTTTTTTTTTTTTTTTTTTTTTTTTTTTTTTTTTTTTTTTTTTTTTTTTTTTTTTTTTTTTTTTTTTTTTTTTTTTTTTTTTTTTTTTTTTTTTTTTTTTTTTTTTTTTTTTTTTTTTTTTTTTTTTTTTTTTTTTTTTTTTTTTTTTTTTTTTTTTTTTTTTTTTTTTTTTTTTTTTTTTTTTTTTTTTTTTTTTTTTTTTTTTTTTTTTTTTTTTTTTTTTTTTTTTTTTTTTTTTTTTTTTTTTTTTTTTTTTTTTTTTTTTTTTTTTTTTTTTTTTTTTTTTTTTTTTTTTTTTTTTTTTTTTTTTTTTTTTTTTTTTTTTTTTTTTTTTTTTTTTTTTTTTTTTTTTTTTTTTTTTTTTTTTTTTTTTTTTTTTTTTTTTTTTTTTTTTTTTTTTTTTTTTTTTTTTTTTTTTTTTTTTTTTTTTTTTTTTTTTTTTTTTTTTTTTTTTTTTTTTTTTTTTTTTTTTTTTTTTTTTTTTTTTTTTTTTTTTTTTTTTTTTTTTTTTTTTTTTTTTTTTTTTTTTTTTTTTTTTTTTTTTTTTTTTTTTTTTTTTTTTTTTTTTTTTTTTTTTTTTTTTTTTTTTTTTTTTTTTTTTTTTTTTTTTTTTTTTTTTTTTTTTTTTTTTTTTTTTTTTTTTTTTTTTTTTTTTTTTTTTTTTTTTTTTTTTTTTTTTTTTTTTTTTTTTTTTTTTTTTTTTTTTTTTTTTTTTTTTTTTTTTTTTTTTTTTTTTTTTTTTTTTTTTTTTTTTTTTTTTTTTTTTTTTTTTTTTTTTTTTTTTTTTTTTTTTTTTTTTTTTTTTTTTTTTTTTTTTTTTTTTTTTTTTTTTTTTTTTTTTTTTTTTTTTTTTTTTTTTTTTTTTTTTTTTTTTTTTTTTTTTTTTTTTTTTTTTTTTTTTTTTTTTTTTTTTTTTTTTTTTTTTTTTTTTTTTTTTTTTTTTTTTTTTTTTTTTTTTTTTTTTTTTTTTTTTTTTTTTTTTTTTTTTTTTTTTTTTTTTTTTTTTTTTTTTTTTTTTTTTTTTTTTTTTTTTTTTTTTTGCTTTGAATCTAATTTCATATTATTTTTCTGAATTTATAGGTGACAAAGTTATTATTGATTTAAGGTCCTTGTACTTTTCAAATGTTTTTAGCTGCAAACTTCTTATCTTATCACTGTTTTTGCTTCTTCCCATAACATTTGATATGTTGTGTTTTTATTTTTCTTCCTCTGTATTTTCCTACTTCCCTTGTGATTTCTTCTTTTACTTATTGATTGTTTAAGAGTATGCTGTTAAATCTATACATTTGCAAATTTTCTAGTTTTTTCTGTTATTGATTTAATTTTAGATCTAATATACAACCCATCCTGAAGAATGCCACATATGCATTTGAGAAGAGTGTGTACTCTCTTGTTGGATGGAGCATCTTGTATATATCTATGAGATCAGTTTGGTTTGTTTTGTTAGTCAGGCTCTCTGTTTTCTAATTTATTATCTGTCTCATTATTCTATTCATTATGCTGAGTGGAGTATTAACATCTCCAGCTATTATTTTAGAACTGTCTGTCCCTTTAATTCTATCAACTTACCCTTTCTATATCTTAATGTTTGGTTATTAGTTATGTAATTGTTTAAAATATTACTATCTTCTTTCCAAGTGAACAATTTATTACTATATCATGTCTTATTTTTTCTTGTAATTTTTAATGTATTTTGTCTGCTATTCATATAGTAATCCCCAGTCTCTTTTTATGCTATTTGTATTTTAAATATTTGTATGAAATATTTATTCTTTCTTTTTTTATAACCCTCAAGTTATGAGGAAAGCTAACAGCAGAATTACTTCATTTAAAAGGCAGAAAAAAGATGGCATCGTAGAGGCGACTCAGGATTGCAGCTCTCAGTGAAGGCACAGAGGGTGAGTCTTAGCCGCATTCTCAGAACAGACCTTTTTTGCCCACAGAACTTTCAAAGACCCAGGTGTGGAGAGACACAGGACGCTAGTGCAGGCATGCATGGCTGGTTTGGCTGAGCTGGCGCCACAGTGCAGGTGCACCCAGCACAAAACTCACCAGCAATCTGAGATTTGGAAGGGCAGATTGGCATGTCCATCTGATTCAACAGGACTTGGACAATGAGCCAGACCAGGAGATTCCTGAAAAATGTTATCTGAGCTGGTGCAGTGGGCAGCAGCATGGGAGATCACATGAATCCCAGTGCCCTATCAGCAGGCTACTGGGTCACCAGTGAGAGAGTCAACCGTTCAGCTTGGGGAGAGGAAGAGAGAGAGAGAGACAAACTCTGAGGAAGGGAGCAGGGTGAATGGGCTTGGCGGGTCCAACCCTCATGGGGACAAGCAGGACAGTGATTGCAGGTGCTCGGGGATGAGAGTTTTGCTGTCAGCATCTAGGATGGTGCAGCCCGGTGGGAGAGGGGCATCTGCCACTACGGATGCAATCCACCCCTACTGAAGTACCACCCAGGGCTGATGCAGCCTGCCATTGCCAAGGCAACCTGCAATAACAGAGAGTCTCCACCAAGAGGGTGGAGTGCATTACAGCAGAACAGAGCCCATGGCAGCAGGGTGGACCCATGCTAGCAGGGTGGAGCCCCAGCAGGCAAATAGTGAATAGACTGCCTCCTAGCTGGGCAGGACAGTGCAACAATACTCATAAAGAAAGCCCCAACTCCCTGAGACAGAGTATCTAAGGGGAGAAAAAGGGGGGGTTTATCAGTTCTGTTGCAGCAGACATAGACACATCTTCCCAACATCCCTGAATGAACAACGGAGCTCACAGCTCAGAACTGGAGCTCTTATAAAGCACAGACTGTCTCCTCAAGCAGCTCCCTGACCCCTGTATATCCAAAGAGTCACCTCAAAAAAGGACTAATAAGACTGACATTTGGCGGGCATCATTCTGGAAGAAAGATAGCAGAAGAAGAATCTGGTAGCATCCCTCACTGTTCTGCAGCTGCTACAGGTGTACCCCAGACAAGCAGGGCCTGAAGTGGACCTCAGCACTAATACAGCAGAGGGGCTAGACCATTAGAAGGAAAACTAAATAACAGAAATACTTCATCATCAACAATCTGGGCATCCACTCAGAGACCCAAATGAAAAATCAGCAACTACTAAGACGACAGGTGGATAAATCCATAAAGATGGGAAGAAACCAGCACAAAAAGGAGAAAAACACTCGAAACCAAAACACCTCACCTCCTACAAAGAACCAAAACTCCTCACCATCAAGGGAACAAAGCTGGACAGAGAATGAGTGTGATAAAATGATGGAATCAGACTTCAGAAAGTGGATAATGAGAAACTTCAGTGACCTAAAAGAACATGTTCTAAATCAGTGCACAGAAACTAAGAACTTGAAAAAAGACTTGAAAAAAGATTCGAGGAAATGATAACAAGAATGGACAACTTAGAGAGGAATATGAATGAATTGAAGGAGCTGAAAAACACAACACAAGAACTTTGCAAAGCATGAAGAAGTTTCAACAGCCGAATTGACCAAGTAGAAGAAAGAATATCAGAAGTCTAAGATCAACTCAATGAAATAAAACAAAAAACCAAGATTAAAGAAAAAAGCACAAGAAGGAATAAACAAAATCTCCAAGAAATGTGGGACTATGTGAAGAGACCCAACCTACGTTTGATAGGTGTACCAGAATGTGATGAAGAGAATGAATCCAAGCTGGAAAACACTCTTTAGAATATTATCCAGGAAAATTTCCCCAACCTAGCAAGACAGGTCAATACTCAACCCCAGGAAATACAGAGAACACCACAAAGATACTCCACAAGAAGAGCAACTCCAAGGCACATAATCATCAGATTCACCAGGTTTTAAATGAAGGAGAAAATACTAAGGGCAGCCAGAGAGAAAGGTCGGGTCACCCAAAAAGGGAAGCCCATCAGAGTCAAAGCAGATCTCTCAGCAGAGACTCTAAAAGCCAGAAGAGAGTGGGGGCCAATATTCAACATCCTTAAAGAAAAGAACTTTCAAACCAGAATTTCATATCTAGCCAAACTGAGCTTCATAAGTGAAGGAAAAATAAAATCCTTCATGAACAAGCAAGTACTCAGATATTTTGTCACCACTAGGCCTGCTTTACAAGAGCTCCTGAAAGAGGCACTACACATGAAAGAAACAACCATTACCAGCCATCCTAAAAGCATACCAAATGCTAAAGAGCATCAACAAAATAAAGAATCTACATGAACCAATGGGCAAAACAGCCGGCTAGCATCAAAATGGCAGTATGAAATTCACACATAACAATATTAACCCTAAATGTAAATGGGATAAATGAACCAATCAAAAAACACAGACTGGCAAATTAGATAAAAAACCAAAACGCATTTGTGTGTTGTATCCAGGAAACCCACCTCACATGCAAGGATACACAAAGGCTCAAAATAAAGGGATAG
>CM038413.1:36353310-36370772 GCA_021498475.1 Saguinus midas | reverse complement strand
CAAGGATATCCAGGACTTGAACTCAGACCTAAAACAAGCAAACCTGATAGACATTTACAGAACTCTCCACTCCAAATCCACAGAATATACATTCTTCTCAGCACCACATCACACCTACTCCAAAATTGACCACATAATTGTAAGTAAGGCACTCCTCAGTAAATGCAAAACAACGGAAATCATAACAAACAGTCTCTCAGACCATAGTGCAATCAAGTTAGAACTCAGAATTCAGAAAATAACTCAGAACCACACAGCTTCATGGAAACTGAACAACTGGCTCTTGAATGTTGATTGGATAAACAATGAAATGAAGGCAGAAATAAAGAAGTTCTTTGAAACCAATGAAAATGAAGACACAACGTATCAGAATCTCTGGGACACATTTAAAGCAGTCTGTAGAGAAAAATATATAGCAATAAGAGCCCACATGAGAAGAGTGGAGAGATCCAAAATTAACACCTTATCATCAAAATTGAAAGAGCTAGAGGAGCAAGATCACAAAAGCTCAAAACCTAGTCAAAGACAAGAAATAACTAAGATCAGAGCAGAACTGAAGGAGATAGAGACAAGAAAAACCCTTCAAAAAATCAATAAATCAAAGAGCTGGTTTTTCGAAAAGATCAACAAAATAGACAGACCACTAGCCAGACTGATAAAAAAGAAAAGAGAGAACAACCAAATAGATGCAATAAAGAACGATAATGGGAAAATCACCACAGATTCCACAGAAATTCAAACCATCATCAGAGAATACTACAAACAACTCTATGCACATAAACTAGTAAATCAGGAAGAAATGGATAAATTCCTGGACGCCTGTGTCCTCCCAAGCCTAAACCAGGAAGAAGCCAAAACTATGAATAGACCAATAACAAGGTCTGAAGTTAAGACAGCAATTAAGAGCCTACCACACAAAAAAAGCCCAGGTCCAGATGGGTTCACAGCTGAATTCTACCAGACACACAAAGAGGATCTGGTACCATTCCTTCTAAAACTATTCCAAATAATCCAAAAAGAGGGAACCCTTCCCAAATCATTTTATGGGACCAACATCATCCTGATACCCAAACCCGGCAGAGACTCAACAAGAAAAGAAAACTTCAGGCCAATATCCACGATGAACATAGATGCAAAAATCTTCAATGAAATACTGGCAAACTGATTGCAACAGCACATTAAAAAACTTATCCATCATGATCAAGTAAGATTCATCCCGGGGATGCAAGGCTGGTTCAACATACGCAAGTCTATAAATGTAATTCACCACATAATCAGAAGCAAAAACAAAAACCACATGATTATCTCAATTGACGCAGAGAAATCATTTGACAAAATTCAGCAGCCCTTTATGCTAAAAACCCTCAATAAACTTGGTATTGATGGAACATATCTCAAAGTAATAAAAGCTATTTATGACAAACCAACAGCCAATATCATACTGAATGGGCAAAAACTGGAAGCATTCCCCTTGAAATCGGGCACTAGACAAAGATGCCCTCTCTCACCACTCCTATTCAACATAGTACTGGAAGTTCTAGCCAGAGCAATCAGGCAAGAAAAAGAAATAAAGTGTATTCAAATAGGAAAGGTGAAAGCCAAATTGTCTCTATTTGCAGACGACATGATAGTATACCTAGAAGACCCCATCACCTCAGCCCAAAAGCTCCTGAAACTCATAAGCAACTGCAGCAAAGTCTCAGGATATAAAATCAATGTGCAAAATTCACAAGCATTCCTATATACCAATAACAGACTTAAAGAGAACCAAATCAAGAACGAACTGCCATTCACAATTGCTACAAAGAAAATAAAATACCTAGGAATACAACTCACAAGGAATGTAAGGGACCTCTTTAAGGAAAACTGCAAACCACTGCTCAACAAAATAAGAGAGGACACAAACAGATGGAGAAACATTCCATGTTCGTGGTTAGAAAGAATCAATATCGTAAAAATGGCTATACTGCCCAAAGTAATTTACACAATCAATGCTATCCCCATCAAACTACCATTGAATTTCTTCACAGAACTGGAAAAAACCACCATGAATTTCATATGGAACCAAAAAAAAGCCCGCATAGCAAAGTCAATTCTAAGCAAAAAGAACATAGCGGGAGGCATCACACTACCAGACTTCAAACTATACTACAAGGCTACAGTAATCAAAACAGCATGGTACTGGTACCAAAACAGAGATATAGACCAATGGAACAGAACAGAAGCATCGGAGGCAACACAACATATCTACAACCATATTATCTTTGATAAACCAGACAAAAACAGGCAATGGGGAAAGGATTCCCTATTTAATAAATGGTGTTGGGAAAACTGGCTAGCCATGTGCAGAAAGCAGAAACTGGACCCCTTCCTGACACCTTACACTAAAATTAACTCCAGATGGATTAAAGACTTAAATGTAAGACCTGACACCATAAATACCCTAGAAGAAAATCTAGGCAAAACCATTCAGGACATAGGAGTAGGCAAGGACTTCATGACCAAAACACCAAAAGCATTGGCAACAAAAGCCAAAATAAACAAATGGGACCTAATCAAACTCCACAGCTTCTGCACGGCAAAAGAAACTGTCACTAGAGTGAATCGGCAACCATCAGAATGGGAAAAATCTTTGCCGTTTACACATCTGACAAAGGGCTGATATCCAGAATTTACAAAGAACTCAAACAGATTTACAGGAAAAAAACAAACAAGCCCATTCAAAAATGGGCAAAGAATATGAACAGAAACTTTACAAAAGAAGATATACATGAGGCCAACAAACATATGAAAAAATGCTCATCATCACTGGTCATTAGAGAGATGCAAATCAAAACCACATTGAGATACCATCTCATGCCAGTTAGAATGGCGATCATTAAAAAATCTGGAGACAGCAGATGCTGGAGAGGATGTGGAGAAAGATGAACACTCTTACACTGTTGGTGGGAGTGTAAATTAGTTCAACCATTGTGGAAGACAGTGTGGCGATTCCTCAGGGACCTAGAAATAGAAATTCCACTTGACCCAGCAATCCCATTACTGGGTATCTATCCAAAGGACTATAAATCGTTCTACTATAAGGACACATGCACACGAATGTTCATTGCAGCACTGTTTACAATAGCAAAGACCTGGAACCAACCCAAATGCCCAATGATGATAGACTGGACTGGGAAAATGTGGCACATATACACCATGGAATATTATGCAGCAATCAAAAGTGATGAGTTTGTGTCCTTTGTAAGGACATGGATGAATCTGGAGAACATCATTCTCAGCAGACTGACACAAGAACAGAAAAGTAATACCGCATATACTCACTCATAGGTGGGAGAGAAAAATGAGAACACATGGACACAGAGAGGCGGTCTACTATACACTGGGGTCTATTGGGGGGAATGGGGGAGGGACAGCGGGGAGGGGCTGGGGAGGGATAGCCTGGGGATGAATGCCAAGTGTGGGTGAAGGGGCGGAAGGCAGCAAGGCACACTGCCATATGTGTACCTATGCAACTGTCTTGCACGTTCCGCACATGTACCCCAAAACTTATAATGCAATAAAAATTAAAAATAATAAAAATAATAAATAAATAAATAAAGTATCTTGACCAGGAGAGGATAAGTTTATGTATTTGGTGAATCCTGTTGGACTAAGGGCTTCACTGGTCATTGCTCGGGAACATGTTTACTCGTTCTTTTTATTGATCCCTAAAATATCAGATTAAGAAATTTCAAGCAGGTCCAGCTGAAAGCATAGCAAAATGTGGCACCTCATAAAACTGAAGCTTAAGAATGTTAAGAAGTAATAGAGAATGCTGGATTTCTCACTAGGCCACAAGCTCACTCATTTGGGGCCACTCAGGTTTTGACGAGATTCAGAGCATGGGTATCATCCATGTTGTGTGGCATCCAGAAAAACAAAAGTCACCTTTTATCCAAGAAATAAGATTTATTTAAATATTATAGCTAAAATAAGGAAATGTCACTTGACTTCTGAAGTGGCTGAATATTTAAACGGAGCATTTTAGCTAAGAAGGTAATGTCAAAGACAAAGGTTCTGTTACCATCCATAGAGAATCTATGATCTAGAATTATTCTCTAAAATCCCATCCCAAGACCATGTTCCAGTACAATTTCCACAGTGCATTGAGAGTAACCTTCTGAACTTCAAACTTGATTGTATAACTATCCATATTACAATTATTTTCTTTTTTAAATATTAGCCTTTAAGTTCTGGATTACATATGCAGAACGTGCAGGTTTGTTACATAGGTATACGTGTGCCATGTTGGTTTCCTGCACTCATCAACCCATCACCCACCTTAGGTATTTCTCCTCATGCTATTTCTTCTCTAGCTCCCCACCATGCTACAAAGTCTGACTTTTAAACTTTTCAGAGATTTTTACAAAAATGGCTCTTATCTGTTCAACCTTATCTTCTACAGCTCCTCTCTGTACATCCTGAGCTCTAACCACACCAACTTTAAGTCTCCAGAATCTAGGATTCTAGCATGTTCACTTACATAACTGTTCTTACATAATTTTTCTCTCTGAGGAACATGCTCTCTCTTCTGCTTTTCTGGAAAATTACTATTCATTCAAGACACAGACTCATCTCTTTGAAACCCTTTCTGCCATCATTCTCACTTTTACCTTAGGACTGTGCAGACTCAGAAACTACTATATGCCATTCTATAAAGTATAGAGTGTTTTGAACAATATTGACTTTGATGCTTTGACTTTGAGGGTATTTTGTCCCCAGTAGAATAAGCTTGATATTTAATTCCAAAGGGACAAAGCACATGGGTATACATTCAACTCACCCATATCTCCAGGACTGTTCAATCCCTCCACAGGAAAACAAGCTGCTTGAATGAGATGTGGCTTTAATCACCTTATTATTCTGCTAAGGTAGCCATGAGAAAATACAACAACTGAATGACTTCCACAACAGAAATTTACCTTCTCACAGTTCTGGAGGCTAGGCAGCCATTTTCAAGGTTCCAGATGATCCACTTCCTGGCTTGTAGAAGTCCTTCCTGTTTCCATGTGTTTGTATGTCATCATATGTCTTTTCTTACTATGTGTGTGTGGTGGAGTGGGGAGTAGATATCACGCTTTGATATTTCCCCTTAAAAAGACACTAATCCTGTCAAATTAGAATCCACCCTTATGACCTCACTTAGTCTTATTTTACATCCTTAGGGGTCTCATTTTTAAATACAGCCTCACTGCGAGTTAGGCCTTACACACATGAATTTTGAGGAAACACAAACCTTCAATTCATAACAACCACCTTATGTTCTCAAAATCTAACAGGTGCTTGTAGTGACTGTAAACATTTGTATTATGATGAAATGCTATTCCACATGAAGAAAGAGTAAAGAAAACTATTAATCAAAAGTACTCATTTCATGTGCACCACGTGCAAATCCCTGTTGTAGAACATGTCAGTGTTATTGAGGAATCCATAATAAAATAATTTAATTGGAATTCAAACATGAAGAAGTACCAAATAAATGTTTCTAATAGTAAGCAACTATAGGATAAAGCAAAGGGTATTAAATTTGAAGTCAGAAAGCATGAGTTCGAAATCCAGCTGCAACACTTTCTAGCTACGTAAATTAAGCAAGTTGTTTAACATATGTAAGCTTCAACTCCCTTGCCTATAACACAGTTTCAGAATACCTAACTGAGAAAGCAAGCAAGACAAAATGTGTATATTCACTTTGGAAATGATAACACTGCATATACAAAGAGTGTAACCAAGCCCTCATATGTGACTTCTTTGACAGGATCCTTGATCTCTTATCTTTTCTCAAATAAAAAAGGTGGCTTTTCTGCCAGGCATTCCCTCCCTATACAGCAGGTCTTACTGCATTAACCACACTTGTACATACCTAGTTATCATTCTCAAAACTCAATATTTTATGCTGGTGCCCCACTAGAAAAAGAGGTGTTCTTGGTTACCTTTTATATTTGTTGTCTTGCATGGAAGAGAACAATCATACTTTAATTCTGAATTATAAAGTAGTTGTGGGGAGACAAATTTTGTTCACTTACGGAGCAGAAGATTCCCAGTGGAGGAGCCGCGTGGGTCGCCAGCACGACTCTTGTGGCTGGCACAGCGGTTTTGCCAGCACCTCGGCGCGGGAGCTCTTGGAGCAGAGAAAACGGGACTGGTTCCCCTTCTGACTGAGGTTTTGAGGAGCAGCATGGGTCACCAGCACGACTCTTGTGGCCAGAGCAGCGGTTTTGCGGGCACCTCGGTGCAGTAGCTCTTGGTGCAGAATAAACGGGACTGGTTCCCCTTCTGACCGAGGTTTGGAGCTCCAGGAAGGCAGAGTCGCCTATACGGACTCAAGAAGGAAGTCAGACTGGAGATTCCTGGGTAGAAAAGCACCATCAATTTTAATGCCGCTGTTTTGGCCAGCACAGTGGGTTGCTCATATTTCAGCCCTGGGAATTAACAAATTGGACGTCTACTCAGAGACCTAATTTGAAAGGTGGTAATTACAAAGATGACATGTGGATAAACTTACAATGATGGGAAGAAACTAGCATAAAAAGGCTTAGAATACTCAAAATCAGAATGCTTCTCCCTCTACAGAGGATCACAGTTCCTCATCAACAAGGGAACAAGGCTTAATGGAGAATGAGTGCATCCCAATGACAGAATCAGGCTTCAGAACATGGATAATAAGAAACTTCCGTGAGTTCAAAGAACATGTTGTAGCTCAACGTAAAGAAACTAAGAACTTTGAAAAAAGGTTTGACAAAATTCTAATGAGAATAGAAAATTTAGAGAGGAATATAAGTGAATTAATGGAATGGAAGAATACAATATGGGAACTCTGAGAAGTATGCACAGGTTTAAACACTCGAATTGTTCAAGCAGAAAAAAGAATATCAGAGGTCGAAGTCCAACTTAATGAAATAAAACGAGGAGACAAGAATAGAGAAGAAAGGATAAAAAGGAATGAGCAAAGTCTCCAAGAAATGTGAAACTATGTGGAAAGACAAAATTTATGTTTGATACATGTACCTGAATCCAACGGAGAGAATGAATCCAAGCTGGAAAATATTCTTCAGGATATTATTAAGGAAAATTTTCCTAAACTAGCAAAGCAGGACAACATTCAACCCCAGGTAATACAGAGAACACCACAAAGATATTCCTCAAGAAGAGAAACCCCAAGGCACATAATCGTTAGATTCACCAGGGTTGAAATGAAGGAGAAAATACTAAGGGCAGCCAGAGAGAAAGGTCAGGTTGCCCACAAAGGGAAGCCCATCAGACTTATGGCAGATTTGTCAGCAGAAACACTACAAGCCAGAAGAGAGTGGGGGTCAATATTCAACATCCTTAAAGAACAGAACTTTCAGCCCAGAATTTTATATCCTGCCAAATTAAGCTTCACAACTGAAGGAAAAATAAAATCTTTTATGAACAAGCAAGTACTCAAAGATTTTATTACCACCAGGCCTGCTTTACAAGAGCTTCTGAAAGAAGCATTACACATAGAAAAAAACAACTAATATTAGCCTTTCTAAAAATATTCCAAAAAGTAAAGAGCATCAACATAAAGAAGAATTTACATCAATGAATGGATAAAACAGCCAGTTAACATCAAATGGCAGTAACCCCAAATTGAAATCGACTAAATCCCCCAATCAAAAGATACAGCCAAAACCCAATGGTATGCTACATCCAGATCAATTTCACATGCAAGGATACACAAAGACTCAAAACAAATGGATGGAGAAAGATTTACCAACCAAATGGAAAGCAAAAATAAATAAATAAATAAATATAAAACAAGAGTTGCAATTCTCATATCTGATAAAATAGATTTTAAAGCAACAAAGATATAGTGGTAAAAGAATCAATGCAACAATAAGAGCTAATGATCCTAACATCCAGATACATAGAGACTTAGACTCAATGAGACAGAAAATTAATAAGGATATCAAGGACTCAAACTCAGATCCAGAACAAGTAAACTTAATAAATATTTATAGAGCTCTCCACTTTAAACACACAAAATATACATTATAGTCAATACCACATCACACCTACTCATAGGTTTAAATGAAATATTGATTGGCCATTATTAATACCCATTTCTTTTAGAATAAAGCAACATTACTGTTCTCTCTCCCTATTTTTCTTTCTCTTTCTTCCTCTCCTTCACTCCTTTTTTTTCTTTTCTTCTCTCAAAAAAAAAAAAAAAGAAATTAACTTGTAGACTTCTAGATCCAGGTCAGCAATGTCTCTCTCATTGCCTGATTTCCTTCCTTCCTTCCTCTCCCTCCCTCCCTTCCTCCCTTCCTCCCTCCCTTCCTTTCTTCCTCCCTCCCTTCCCTTCCCTTCCTTCTTTGCTCCAAAAAATAAAATAAAATAAAGTAGTTGTGGTAAAAGCAGAATGAAAAATTCCATACAACAAAATGCCATGTGAGTTACTTGAAGGCTCTATGCACTCTTGCCAGAACACTCAAGCATTAAAAATGTTAAGGAAAAGGCTGACCTGACCAAGAGTGAGTTAAACATGCAGGACACTGCACAGTGAGCATTCTCATTAAAAATCCAAAAAATATATCATCATGTGCTATCAGCAAACAGAGAATTGTCAACAATGAAATAGTCTCTTAGGAGTCAGAATCAGGAGAAGAAATTGACCTTGACCAAATGCTAATTATTGCTTAACCTTCCAATCAGTAACTATCAGATCACATTCATAAATCTTAAGTAGATGTGATATTTGCAGAGTTTGTGGGAGCAAATGGAGTCCAGATGGAGCTGCACAGAAAAAACAAGAAAACTGGCTGCTCACCAGAAACAAGAGAGGAGCACGGGAGGACAGATTCAGACACCCCAGGCTCCGAACCCCGCTGTTTTGAAGTAGATTGTGTGTGTGTGTGTGTGTGTGTGTGTGTGTATGCACACCACATAAGCACACGTTATTTATTTATTTTTAAATAGTCTCACTATAGACTGAAATAAAAATTCTCCTTATTTTTATTATGTGACGAAGAAAAGAATTAAGGGGTGAAAAGAAAAGAGTCGTGAGAGACATTACTTTGATTCATTCAAGGCTAGGCCCCAGGCTTAGCTTTGTATTTATTTAATATATCAAAAAACAACAAAACTTCACTGCTAAAGAAATAGACACTCAAAACTTAAATTGAAAATGTAATTCTGAGGCATCATGGACTGAGAAATATAGCATTTAAAACACATTATTTTCTTTTTTTCTTTTATTGCATTTTAGGTTTTGGGGTACATGTGCAGAACATGCAAGATAGTTGCACAGGTACACACTTGGCAGTGCGATTTGCTGCCTTCCTCCTTTTCACCCACATCTGGCATTTCTCCCCATGCTATTCCTCCCCAACTCCTGCACCCCACTGTCCCTTCCCTATTTCCCCCAACAGGCTCCAGTGTGTAGTGTTCCCCTCGCTGTGTCCATGTGTTCTCTTTGTTCATCACCAGCCTGAATGAGAAAATGTGGTATTTCATTTTCTGTTCTTGTGTCAGTTTGCTGAGAATGATGTTCTCCAGATTCATCCATGTCCTTACAAAAGACAAAAACTCATCGTCTTTGATGGCTGCCTAATATTCCATGGTGTATATGTGCCACATTTTCCCTGTCCAGTATATCACCAATGGGCATTTGGGTTGGTTCCAGGTCCTTGCTATTGTAAACAGTGCTGCAATGAACATTCTTTTGCATGTGTCCTTATACTAGAATGATTTGTAATACTTTTGATATATACCCAGTAATAAGATTGCTGGGTCAAATGGAATTTCTATTTCTAGGTCCTTGAGGAAGTGCCACACTGTCTTCCACAATGATTGAACTAATTTACACTCCCACCAGCAGTGTAAAAGTGTTCCTATTTCTCCACATCCTCTCCAACATCTGCTGTCTCCAGATTTTTTAATGATCGCCATTCTAACTGGAGTGAGATGGTATCTCAATGTAGTTTTGATTTGCATCTCTCTAATGGCCAGTGATGATAAGCATTTTTTTATATGTCTGTTGGCCTCATGTATGTCTTCTTTTGTAAAGTGTCTGTTCATATCCTTTGCCCATTTTTGAATGGGCTTGTTTGCTTTTTTCTTCTAAATCTGTTTTAGATCTTTGTACCTTGTGGATATCAGCCCTTTGTCAGATGGGTAAACTGCAACAACTTTTTCCCATTCAGTTGATTGCTGATTCACTCTAACGACTGTTTGTTTCGCTGTGCAAAGCTGTGGAGCTTGATTAGGTCCCATTTGTCTATTTTGACTTTTGTTGCCAATGCTTTTGGTGTTTGGGTTATGAAGTCCTTGCCTACACCTATGTCCTGAATGGTTTTGCCTACATTTTCTTTTAGGGTTTTTATGGTGCCAGATCTTATGTTTAAGTCTTTAATCCATCTGGAGTTAACGTTAGTGTAAGGTGTCAGGAAGGGGTCTAGTTTCTGCTTTCTGCACATAGCTAGCCAGTTTTCCCAACATCATTAATTTTTTGTTGTTGTTGTTAAATTTTTATTGCATTATAGGTTTTGGGGTACATGTGCAGAACGTGCAAGAGAGTTGCATAGGTACACACATGGCAGTGTGTTTTGCTGCCTTCCTCCCCTTCACCCACACTTGGAATTAATCCCCAGGCTATCACTCCCCAGCCCTCCCCACTGTCCCTCCCCCATTTCCCCCAATAGACCCCAGTGTATAGTAGACCACCTCTCTGTGTCCATGTATTCTCATTTTTCTCACCCACCTATGAGTGAGTATATGCGGTATTTCTTTTTCTGTTCTTGTGTCAGTTTGCTGAGAATGATGTTCTCCAGATTCATCCATGTCCTTACAAAGGACACAAACTCATCATTTTTTATTGCTGCATGATATTCCATGGTGAATATGTGCCACATTTTCCCAGTCCAGTCTATCATCGTTGGGCATTTGGGTTGGTTCCAGGTCTTTGCTATTGTAAACAGTGCTGCAATGAACATTCGTGTGCATGTGTCCTTATAGTAGAACGATTTATACCCTTTTGGATAGATACCCAGTAATGGGATTGCTGGGTCAAATGGAATTTCTATTTCTAGGTCCCTGAAAAATCGCCACACTGTCTTCCAAAATGGTTGAACTAATTTACACTCCCACCAACAGTGTAAGAGTGTTCCTATTTCTCCACATCCTCTCCAGCATCTGCTGTCTCCAGATTTTTTAATGATCACCATTCTTACTCGTGTGAGATAATATCTCAATGTGGTTTTGATTTGCATCTCTCTAATGACCAATGATGATGAGCACTTTTTCATATGTTTGTTGGCCTCATGTATGTCTCCTTTTGTAAAGTGTCTGTTCATAGTTTTTGCCCATTTTTGAATGGGCTTGTTTGCTTTTTTCTTGTAAATCTGTTTTAGATCTTTGTACCTTCTGGATATCAGCCCTTTGTCAGATGGGTAAACTGCAACAACTTTTTCCCATTCTGTTGATTGCCGATTCACTCTAACGACTGTTTGTTTCGCTGTGCAAAGCTGTAGAGCTTGATTAGGTCCTATTTGTCTATTTTGACTTTTGTTGCCAATGCTTTTGGTGTTTGGGTTATGAAGTCCTTGCCTACACCTATGTCCTGAATGGTTTTGCCTACATTTTCTTTTAGGGTTTTTATGGTGCCAGATCTTATGTTTAAGTCTTTAATCCATCTGGAGTTAACTTTAGTGTAAGGTGTCAGGAAGGGGTCTAGTTTCTGCTTTCTGCACATAGCTAGCCAGTTTTCCCAACGTCATTAATTTTTTGTTGTTGTTGTTAAATTTTTATTGCATTGTAGGTTTTGGGGTACATGTGCAGAACGTGCAAGAGAGTTGCATAGGTACACACATGGCAGTGTGTTTTGCAGCCTTCCTCCCCTTCACCCACACTTGGAATTAATCCCCAGGCTATCACTCCCCAGCCCTCCCCGTTGTCCCTCCCCCATTTCCCCAATAGACCCCAGTGTATAGTAGACCACCTCTCTGTGTCCATGTGTTCTCATTTTTCTCACCCACCTATGAGTGAGTATATGCGGTATTTCTTTTTCTGTTCTTGTGTCAGTTTGCTGAGAATGATGTTCTCCAGATTCATCCATGTCCTTACAAAGGACACAAACTCATCATTTTTTATTGCTGCATGATATTCCATGGTGAATATGTGCCACATTTTCCCAGTCCAGTCTATCATCGTTGGGCATTTGGGTTGGTTCCAGGTCTTTGCTATTGTAAACAGTGCTGCAATGAACATTCGTGTGCATGTGTCCTTATAGTAGAACGATTTATACCCTTTTGGATAGATACCCAGTAATGGGATTGCTGGGTCAAATGGAATTTCTATTTCTAGGTCCCTGAGGAATCGCCACACTGTCTTCCACAATGGTTGAACTAATTTACACTCCCACCAACAGTGTAAGAGTGTTCCTATTTCTCCACATCCTCTCCAGCATCTGCTGTCTCCAGATTTTTTAATGATCACCATTCTTACTCGTGTGAGATAATATCTCAATGTGGTTTTGATTTGCATCTCTCTAATGACCAATGATGATGAGCACTTTTTCATATGTTTGTTGGCCTCATGTATGTCTCCTTTTGTAAAGTTTCTGTTCATATCCTTTGCCCATTTTTGAATGGGCTTGTTTGTTTTTTTTCTGTAAATCTGATTGAGTTCTTTGTAAATTCTGGATATCAGCCCTTTGTCAGATGTGTAAACTGCAAAGATTTTTTTCCCATTCTAATGGTTACCGATTAACTCTAGTGACTGTCTCTTTTGCCGTGCAGAAGCTGGGGAGTTTGATTAGGTCCCATTTGTCTATTTTGGCTTTTGTTGCCAATGCTTTTGGTGTTTTGTTCATGAAGTCCTTGCCTACTCCTATGTCCTGAACGGTTGTGCCTAGATTTTCTTCTAGGGTTTTTATGGTGTCAGGTCTTATGATTAAGTCTTTAATCCATCTGGAGTTAATTTTAATGTAAGGTGTCAGAAAGGGGTCCAGTTTCTGCTTTCTGCACATGGCTAGCCAGTTTTCCCAACACCATTTATTAAATAGGAAATTCTTTCCCCATTGCCTGTTTTTGTCTGGTTTATCAAAGATAATATGGTTGTAGATATGTTGTGTTGCCTCCGATGCTCCTGTTCTGTTCCATTGGTCTATATCTCTGCTTTGGTACCAGTACCATGCTGTTTTGATTACTGTAGCCTTGTAGTATAGTTTGAAGTCTGGTAGCGTGATGCCTCCCGCTGTGTTCTTTTTGCTTAGAAGTGACTTGGCTATGCGGGCTCCTTTTTGGTTCCATATGAAATTCATGGTGTTTTTTTCCAGTTCTGTGAAGAAATTCAATGGTAGTTTGATGGAGATAGCATTGAATGTGTAAATTACTTTGGGCAGTATAGCCATTTTCACAATATTGATTCTTCCTAACCACGAACATGGAATGTTTCTCCATCTGTTTGTGTCCTCTCTTATTTCGTTGAGCAGTGGTTTGTAGTTTTCCTTAAAGAGGTCCCTTACATTCCTAGTGAGTTGTATTCCTAGGTATTTTATTTTCATTGTAGCAATTGTGAATGGCAGTTCGTTCTTAATTTGGTTCTCTTTAAGTCTGTTATTGGTTTATAGGAATGCTTGTGATTTTTGCACGTTGATTTTATATCCTGAGATTTTGCTGAAGTTGCTTATCAGTTGCAGGAGCTTTTGGGCTGAGGTGATGGGGTCTTCTAGGTATACTATCATGTCGTCTGCAAATAGAGACAATTTGGCTTTCACCTTTCCTATTTGAATACCCTTTATTTCTTTTTCTTGCCTGATTGCTCTGGCTAGAACTTCCAGTACTATGTTGAATAGAAGTGGTGAGAGAGGGCATCCTTGTCTAGTGCTGGATTTCAAAGGAATGCTTCCAGTTTTGCCCATTAAGTATGATATTGGCTGTTGGTTTGTCATAAATAGCTTTTATAACTTTCAGATATGTTCCATCAATACCAAGTTTATTGAGGATTTTTAGCATAAAGGGCTGTTGAATTTTGTCAAATGCCTTCTCTGCGTAGAGATAATCATGTGGTTTTGTTTTGCTTCTGTTTATGTGGTGAATTACATTTATAGACTTGCGTATGTTGAACCAGCCTTGCATCCCAGGATGAATCCTACTTGATCATGATGGATAAGTTTTTTAATGTGCTGTTGCAATCGGTTTGCCAGTATTTTATTGAAGATTTTGCATCTATGTTCATCATGGATATTGGCCTGAAGTTTTCTTTTTCTTGTTGAGTCTCTGCCAGGTTTTGGTATCAGGATGATGTTGGTCTCATAAAATGATTTGGGAAGGGTTCCCTCTTTTGGATTATTTGGAATAGTTTCAGAAGGAATGGTACCAGATCCTCTTTGTGTGTCTGGTAGAATTCGGCTGTGAACCCATCTGGACCTGGGCTTTTTGTGTGGTAGGCTCTTAATTGCTGCCTCAACTTCTGACCTTGTTATTGGTCTATTCATAGTTTCGGCTTCCTCCTGGTTTAGGCTTGGGAGGACACAGGCGTCCAGGAATTTATCCATTTCTTCCTGATTTACTAGTTTGTGTGCATAGAGTTGTTTGTAGTATTCTCTGATGATGGTTTGAATTTCTGTGGAATCTGTGGTGATTTCCCTTTATCGTTTTTATTGCATCTATTTGGTTGTTCTCTCTTTCTTTTTATCAGTCTGGCTAGTGGTCTGTCTATTTTGTTGATCTTTTCGAAAACCAGCTCTTAGATTTATTGATTTTTGAAGGGTTTTCTTGTCTCTATCTCCTTCAGTTCTGCTCTGATCTTAGTTATTTCTTGTCTTGCTAGGTTTTGAGCTTTTTGATCTTGCTCCTCTAGCTCTTTCAATTTTGATGATAGGGTGTCAATTTTGGATCTCTCCACTCTTCTCATGTGGGCACTTATTGCTATATATTTTCCTCTACAGACTGCTTTAAATGTGTCCCAGAGATTCTGGTACGTTGTGTCTTCATTCTCGTTGGTTTCAAAGAACTTCTTTATTTCTGCCTTCATTTCATTGTTTATCCAATCAACATTCAAGAGCCAGTTGTTCAGTTTCCATGAAGCTGTGCGGTTCTGAGTTATTTTCTGAATTCTGAGTTCAACTTGATTGCACTATGGTCTGAGAGACTGTTTGTTATGATTTCCGTTGTTTTGCATTTGCTGAGGTGCTTTACTTCCAATTATGTGGTCAATTTTGGAGTAGGTGTGATGTGGTGCTGAGAAGAATGTATTCTGTGGATTTGGGGTGGAGAGTTCTGTAAATGTTTATCAGGTTTGCTTGTTCCAGGTCTGAGTTCAAGTCCTGGATATCCTTGTTAATTTTCTGTCTGGTTGATCTGTCTGCTATTGACAGTGGAGTGTTAAAGTCTCCCAGTATTATTGTGTGGGAGTCTAAGTCTCTTTGTAAGTCATTAAGAACTTGCCTTATATATCTGGGTGCTCCTACATTGGGTCCATATATATTTAGAATCGTTAGCTCTTCTTGTTGTATCGATTCTTTTACCATTATGTAATGACCTTCTTTGTCCCTTTTGATCTTTGTTGCTTTAAAGTCTATTTTATCAGAGATGAGAATTGCAACTCCTGCTTTTTTGCTCTCCATTTGCTTGGTAAATCTTCCTCCATCCTTTATTTTGAGCCTTTGTGTATCTTTGCGTGTGAGGTGGGTTTCCTGGATACAGCACACTGATGGGTTTTGTTTTTTATCCAATTTGCCAGTCTGTGTCTTTTGATTGGTGCATTTAGCCCATTTACATTCAGGGTTAATATTGTTATGTGTGAATTTGATACTGCCATTTTGATGCTAGCTGGCTGTTTTGCCCGTTGGTTCATGTACATTCTTCATTTTGTTGATGGTCTTTAGCATTTGGTATGCTTTTAGGATGGCTGGAACTGGTTGTTTCTTTCTATGTGTGCCTCTTTCAGGAGCTCTTGTAAAGCAGTCGTAGTGGTGACAAAATCTCTGAGTACTTGCTTGTTCATCAAGGATTTTATTTTTCCTTTACTTATGAAGCTCAGTTTGGCTGGATATGAAATTCTGGGTTGAAAGCTCTTTTCTTTAAGGATGTTGAATATTGGCCCCACTCTCTTCTGGCTTGTAGAGTCTCTGCCGAGAGATCTGCTGTGAGTCTGATGGGCTTCCCTTTGTGGGTGACCTGACCTTTCTCTCTGGCTGCCCTTAGTATTTTCTCCTTCGTTTCAACCCTGGTGAATCTGGCGATTATGTGCCTTGGGGTTGCTCTTCTTGCAGAGTATCTTTGTGGTGTTCTCTGTATTTCCTGGAGTTGAGTATTGACCTGTCTTGCTAGGTTGGGAAATTTTCCTGGATAATATCCTGAAGAGTGTTTTCCAGCTTGGATTCATTCTCTTCGTCACATTCTGGTACACCTATCAAAGCGTTGGGTCTCTTCACATAGTCCCACATTTCTTGGAGATTTTGTTCATTCCTTTTGTACTTTTTCTTTAATCTTGGTTTCTCGTTTTATTTCATTGAGTTGATCTTCAACTTCTGATATTCTTTCTTCTGCTTGGTCAATTCGGCTGTTGAAACTTGTGCATGCTTATGAAGTTCTCGTGTTGTGTTTTCAGCTCCTTCAATTCATTCATATTCCTCTCTAAGTTGTCCATTCTTGTTATCAATTCCTCGAATCTTTTTCAAATCTTTTTCAAGGTTCTTAGTTTCTTTGCACTGGTTTAGTACATGTTCCTTTAGCTCACTGAAGTTTCTCATTATCCACTTTCTGAAGTCTGATTCCATCATTTCGTCACATTCATTCTCCGTCCAGCTTTGTTCTTGCTGGTGAGGAGTTTTGGTCCTTTTGGAGGTGAGGTGTTTTGGTTTGGTGCTTTCCTCCTTTTTGCGCTGGTTTCTTCCCATCTTTATGGATTTATCCGCCTGTCGTCTTAGTAGTTGCTGATTTTTCAATTGGGTCTCTGTGTGGACTGAGATTGTTGATGATGAAGTATTTCTGTTACTTAGTTTTCCCTCTAATGGTCTATCCCTCTGCTGTATGAGTGCTGAGGTCCTCCAGGCCCTGCTTGTCTGGGGTATACCTGCAGCAGCTGCGGAACAGTGAGGATGATACCAGTTTCTTCTTCTGCTGTCCTTGTTCCAGAATAATGCCAGCCAAATGTCAGTCTGATTAGTCCTTTTCTGGGGTGACTCCTTGGATATACAGGGTCAGGGAGCTGCTTGAGGAGACAGTCTGTGCTTTATAGGAGCTCCAGTGCTGAGCTGTGAGCTCCGTTGTTCATTCAGCGTTGTTGGGAGGTTGTTTATGTCTGCTGCAATAGAACTCATAAAACACCACCTTCCCCCTTAGATGCTCTGTCTCAGGGAGTTGGGGCTTTCTTTATGAGTATCTGTTGCACTGTCCTGCCCCACTAGGTGGCAGTCTATTCACTATTTGCCTGCCGGGCTCTGACCTGCT
>CM038413.1:36325253-36353210 GCA_021498475.1 Saguinus midas | reverse complement strand
GAGAATGGACAACTTAGAGAGGAATATGAATGAATTGAAGGAGCTGAAAAACACAACACGAGAACTTCATGAAGCATGCACAAGTTTCAACAGCCGAATTGACCAAGCAGAAGAAAGAATATCAGAAGTTGAAGATCAACTCAATGAAATAAAACGAGAAACCAAGATTAAAGAAAAAGTGCAAAAGGAATGAACAAAATCTCCAAGAAATGTGGGACTATGTGAAGAGACCCAACCTACGTTTGATAGGTGTACCAGAATGTGATGAAGAGAATGAATCCAAGCTGGAAAACACTCTTCAGGATATTATCCAGGAAAATTTCCCCAACCTAGCAAGACAGGTCAATACTCAACTCCAGGAAATACAGAGAACACCACAAAGATACTCTGCAAGAAGAGCAACCCCAAGGCACATAATCGTCAGATTCACCAGGGTTGAAACGAAGGAGAAAATACTAAGGGCAGCCAGAGAAAGGTCAGGTCACCCACAAAGGGAAGCCCATCAGACTCACAGCAGATCTCTCGGCAGAGACTCTACAAGCCAGAAGAGAGTGGGGCCAATATTCAACATCCTTAAAGAAAAGAGCTTTCAACCCAGAATTTCATATCCAGCCAAACTGAGCTTCATAAGTGAAGGAAAAATAAAATCCTTCACGAACAAGCAAGTACTCAGAGATTTTGTCACCACTAGGCCTGCTTTACAAGAGCTCCTGAAAGAGGCACTACACATAGAAAGAAACAACCAGTTCCAGCCATCCTAAAAGCATACCAAATGCTAAAGACCATCAACAAAATGAAGAATGTACATGAACCAATGGGCAAAACAGCCAGCTAGCATCAAAATGGCAGTATCAAATTCACACATAACAATATTAACCCTAAATGTAAATGGGCTAAATGCACCAATCAAAAGACACAGACTGGCAAATTGGATAAAAGCAAAACCCATCGGTGTGCTGTATCCAGGAAACCCACCTCACATGCAAAGATACACAAAGTAGAGGGGCATACACACAGGAAAGTGAAATACACACAGAGAAAAGGGGATAAACACAGGAGAGAGGAGGATACACACAAGAGAGGGGATACACAAAGGTGAGAGGGCGTACACACAGCGGCACAGTTGAATCTAGGATGGTGCAGCCCGGTGGGGAGGGGCGTCTGCCACTACAAATGCAATCCGCCTACTGAAGTACGCCCAGTGCTGATGAAGCCTGCCATTGCCGAGGCAACCTGCCATAACAGAGAGACTCGTCAGCAGGCGGAGCGCACCACAGCAGAATGGAGCCCTGCTGCAGCAGGGAGAACCTGCGCTAGCAGGCAGAGCCTCGCAGGCAAATAGTGAATAGACTACCTCTAGCTGGGCAGGACAGTGCAACAGATACTCATAAAGAAAGCCCCAACTCCTGAGACAGAGCATCTAAGGGGGAAAAAAGGAGGGTTTATGAGTTCTATTGCAGCAGACATAAACAACCTCCCAACAACCCTGAATGAACAACGGAGCTCACAGCTCAGCACTGGAGCTCCTATAAAGCACAGACTGTCTCCTCAAGCAGCTCCTGACCCCTGTATATCCAAAGAGTCACCCCAAAAAGGACTAATCAGACTGACATTTGGCTGGCATCATTCTGGAACAAGGGCAGCAGAAGAAGAAACTGGTATCATCCCTCATTGTTCTGCAGCTGCTGCAGGTATACCCCAGACAAGCAGGGCCTGGAGTGGACCTCAGCACTCATACAGCAGAGGATAGATCATTAGAGGAAAACTAAGTAACAGAAATACTTCATCATCAACAATCTCAGTGTCCACACAGAGACCCAATTGAAAAATCAGCAACTACTAAGACGACAGGCGGATAAATCCATAAAGATGGGAAGAAACCAGCGCAAAAGGAGGAAAACACCGAAACCAAAACACCTCACCTCCAAAAGGACCAAAACTCCTCACCAGCAAGGGAACAAAGCTGGATGGAGAATGAATGTGACGAAATGACGGAATCAGACTTCAGAAAGTGGATAATGAGAAACTTCAGTGAGCTAAAGGAACATGTTCTAAACCAGTGCAAAGAAACTAAGAACCTTGAAAAAGATTTGAAAAAGATTCGAGGAAATGATAACAAGAATGGACAACTTAGAGAGGAATATGAATGAATTGAAGGAGCTGAAAAACACAACACGAGAACTTCGTGAAGCATGCACAAGTTTCAACAGCCGAATTGACCAAGCAGAAGAAAGAATATCAGAAGTTGAAGATCAACTCAATGAAATAAAAGAGAAACCAAGATTAAAGAAAAAGCACAAAAGGAATGAACAAAATCTCCAAGAAATGTGGGACTATGTGAAGAGACCCAACCTACGTTTGATAGGTGTACCAGAATGTGATGAAGAGAATGAATCCAAGCTGGAAAACACTCTTCAGGATATTATCCAGGAAAATTTCCCCAACCTAGCAAGACAGGTCAATACTCAACTCCAGGAAATACAGAGAACACCACAAAGATACTCTGCAAGAAGAGCAACCCCAAGGCACATAATCGTCAGATTCACCAGGGTTGAAATGAAGGAGAAAATACTAAGGGCAGCCAGAGAGAAAGGTCAGGTCACCCACAAAGGGAAGCCCATCAGACTCACAGCAGATCTCTCGGCAGAGACTCTACAAGCCAGAAGAGAGTGGGGCCAATATTCAACATCCTTAAAGAAAAGACCTTTCAACCCAGAATTTCATATCCAGCCAAACTGAGCTTCATAAGTGAAGGAAAAATAAAATCCTTCACGAACAAGCAAGTACTCAGAGATTTTGTCACCACTAGGCCTGCTTTACAAGAGCTCCTGAAAGAGGCACTACACATAGAAAGAAAAAACCAGTTCCAGCTATCCTAAAAGCACACCAAATGCTAAAGACCATCAACAAAATGAAGAATGTACATGAACCAACGGGCAAAACAGCCAGCTAGCATCAAAATGGCAGTATCAAATTCACACATAACAATATTAACCCTGAATGTAAATGGGCTAAATGCACCAATCAAAAGACACAGACTGGCAAATTGGATAAAAAGCCAAAACCCATCGGTGTGCTGTATCCAGGAAACCCATCTCACATGCAAGGATACACAAAGCCTCAAAATAAACTGATGGAGGAAGATTTACCAAGCAAATGGAGAGCAAAAAAAGCAGCAGTTGCAATTCTTATCTCTGATAAAATAGACTTTAAAGCAACAAAGATCAAAAGAGACAAAAAAGGACATTATATAATGGTAAAAGGATCAAAGCCACAACAAGAGCTAATAATCCTAAACATATATGTACCCAGTATAGGAGCACCCAGATACATAAGGCAAGTTCTTAATGACTTACAAAGAGACTTAGACTTCCGCACAATAATAGTGGGAGAATTTAAGACCCCATTTTCAATATTAGATGGATCAACCAGACAGAAAACTAACAAGGATATACAGGACTTGAACTCAGACTTGGAACAAGCAAACCTGGTAGACATTTACAGAACTCTCAACCCCAAATCCAGAGAATATACATTCTTCTCAGCACCACATCACACCTACTCCAAAATTGACTGCATAATTGAAAGTAAATCACTCCTTAGAAAATGCAAAAGAACAGAAATAATAACAAACAGTATCTCAGACCATAGTGCAATCAAGTTGGAAATCAGAATTCAAAGACTAACTCAGAACCGCACAGCTTCATGGAAACTGAACAACTTGCTCTTGAATGTTGACTGGATACACAATAAAATGAAAGCAGAAATAAAGATGTTATTGGAAACCAACGAGAATAAATACACAACATACCAGAATCTCTGGGACACATTTAAAGCAGTTCCTAGAGGAAAATATATAGCAATAAGTGCCCACATGAGAAGAGTGGAGAGATCCAAAATTGACACCCTATCGTCAAAATTGAAAGAGCTAGAGGAGCAAGATCAAAAAGCTCAAAACCTAGCCAAAGACAAAAAATAACTAAGACCAGAGCAGAACTGAAGGAGATAGAGACACAAAAAACCCTTCAAAAAATCAATAAATTCAGGAGTTGGTTTTTCAAAAGCATCAACAAAATAGACAGACCACTAGCCAGACTGATAAAAAGAAAAGAGAGAACAACCAAATAGATGCAATAAAAACAATAAAGAAAATATCACCACAGATTCTACAGAAATTCAAACCATCATCAGAGATTATTACAAACAACTCTGCACACAAACTAGTAAACCTGGAAGAAATGGATAAATTCCTGGACGCCTGTGTCCTCCCAAGCCTAAACCAGGAAGAAGTCAAAACCCTGAATAGACCAATAACAAGGTCTGAAATTGAGGCAGAAATTAAGAGCCTACCACCCAAAAAGCCCAGGTCCAGATGGGTTCACAGCTGAATTCTACCAGACACACAAAGAGGATCTGGTACCATTCCTTCTGAAACTATTCCAAATACTCCAAAAGAGGAATCCTTCCCAAATCATTTTATGAGACCAACATCATCCTGATACCAAAACCTGGCAGAGACTCAACAAGAAAAGAAAACTTCAGGCCAATATCCATGATGAACATAGATGCAAAATCTTCAATAAAATACTGGCAAACCGATTGCAACAGCACATTAAAAACTTATCCATCATGATCAAGTAGGATTCATCCTGGGATGCAAGGCTGGTTCAACATATGCAAGTCTATAAATGTAATTCACCACATAAACAGAACCAAAGACAAAAACCACATGATTATCTCAATTGATGCAGAGAAGGCATTTGACAAAATTCAACAGCCCTTTATGCTAAAACCCTCAATAAACTTGGTATTGATGGAACATATCTCAAAGTAATAAAAGCTATTTATGACAAACCAACAGCCAATAACATACTTAATGGGCAAAACTGGAAGCATTCCTTTGAAATCCGGCACTAGACAAGGATGCCCTCTCTCACCACTCCTATTCAACATAGTACTGGAAGTTCTAGCCAGAGCAATCAGGCAAGAAAAAGAAATAAAGGGTATTCAAATAGGAAAGGTGGAAGCCAAATTGTCTCTATTTGCAGACGACATGATAGTATACCTAGAAGACCCCATCACCTCAACCCAAAATCTCCTGATAAGCAACTTCAGCAAAGTCTCAGGATATAAAATCAATGTGCAAAAATCACAAGCATTCCTATACACCAATAACAGACTTAAAGAGAGCCAAATCAAGAATAAACTGCCATTCACAATTGCTACAAAGAGAATAAAATACCTAGGAATACAACTTACAAGGAATGTAAGGGACCTCTTCAAGGAAAACTACAAACCACTGCTCAACGAAATAAGAGAGGACACAAACAGATGGAGAAACATTCCATGTTCATGGTTAGGAAGAATCAATATCGTGAAAATGGCCATACTGCCCAAAGTAATTTACAGAATCAATGCTATCCCCATCAAACTACCATTGAATTTCTTCACAGAACTGGAAACAAACACCTTAAACTTCATATGGAACCAAAAGAGAGCCCACATAGCCAAGTCAATTCTAAGCAAAAGAACACAGGAGGAGGCATCACACTATCGGACTTCAAACTATTCTACAAGGCTACAGTTATCAAAACAGCATGGTACTGGTACCAAAACAGAGATATAGACCAATGGAACAGAACAGAGGCATCGGAGGCAACACAACATATCTACAACCATACAATCTTTGATAAACCTGACAAAAACAAGCAATGGGGAAAGGATTCCCTGTTTAATAAATGGTGTTGGGAAAACTGGCTAGCCATGTGCAGAAAGCAGAAACTGGACCCCTTCCTGACACCTTACACTAAAATTAACTCCAGATGGATTAAATACTTAAACATAAGACCTAACACCATAAAAACCCTAGAAGAAAACCTAGGTAAAACCATTCAGGACATAGAAGTAGGCAAGGACTTCGTGACCAAAACACCAAAAGCATTGGCAACAAAAGCCAAAATAGACAAATGAGACCTAATCAAACTCCACAGCTTCTGCACGGCAAAAGAAACAGTCACTAGAGTGAATCGGCAACCAACAGAATGGGAAAAAATGTTGCAGTTTACCCATCTGACAAAGGGCTGATATCCAGAATTTACAAAGAACTCAAACAGATTTACAGGAAAAAACAAACAAGCCCATTCAAAAATGGGCAAAGGATATGAACAGACACTTTACAAAAGAAGACATACATGAGGCCAACAAACATGAAAAATGCTCATCACCACTGGTCATTAGAGAAATGCAAATCAAAACCACATTGAGATACCATCTCATGCCAGTTAGAATGGCGATCATTAAAAATCTGGAGACAGCAGATGCTGGAGAGGATGTGGAGAAATAGGAACACTCTTACACTGTTGGTGGGAGTGTAAATTAGTTCAACCATTGTGGAAGACAGTGTGGCGATTCCTCAGGGACCTAGAAATAGAAATTCCATTTGACCCAGCAATCCCATTACTGGGTATATATCCAAAGGATTATAAATCATTCTACTATAAGGACACATGCACACGAATGTTCATTGCAGCACAGTTTACAATAGCAAAGACCTGGAACCAACCCAAATGCCCAACGATGATAGACTGGACTGGGAAAATGTGGCACATATACACCATGGAATATTATGCAGCAATCAAAATGATGAGTTTGTGTCCTTTGTAAGGACATGGATGAATCTGGAGAACATCATTCTCAGGAAACACACAAGAGCAGAAAATTAAACACCACATGTTCTCACTCATAGGTGGGTGCTGAAAAATGAGAACACATGGACACAGGGAAGGAACTACTACACACTGGGGTCTATTGGAGGAATAGGGAGGGACAGAGGGGTGGAGATGGGAGGGATAGCCTGGGGAGAAATGCCAAATGTGGGTGAAGGGAGGAAGGCAGCAAATCACACTGCCACGTGTGTACCTATGCAACAAACTTGCATGTTCTTCACATGTACCCCAAAACCTAAAATGCAATAAAATAAATAAATAAATAAATACATGCAAAAATAAAAAACAAAAAACAGAATCAAAGACCAAAACCACATGATTATCTCAATTGATGTAGAGAAGGCCTTTGACAAAATTCAAGAGCTCTTTATGATAAAACCCTTAATAAACTAGGTATTGAAGGAATATATCTCAAAATAATAAAAGCTATTTATGACAAACCTACAGCCAATATCATACTGAGTGGGCAAAAACAAAACATTCCCTTTGAAATTTAGCACTAGACAAGGATGCCCTCTCTCAGCCCTCCTACTAGATATAATATTGGAAGTTCTAGCCAGAGCAATCAGGCAAGAGGAAAAAAAGAGTATTCAATTAGGAAAGGAGGAAGTCATGTTGTCTCTATTTGCAGACAACATAATTGTATATTTAGAAGACCCTGTCATCTCAGCCGAAAACCTCCTTAAACTGATAAGCAACTTCAGCAAAATCTCAAGATACAAAACCAAAATGCAGAAATCACAATCATTTCTATACACCAATAACAGACTAACAGAGAGTCAAATCATGAGCAAACTCTCATTCACAATTGCTACAAAGACAATAAAATACCTAGAAATAAAACTTCAAAGGAGCTCTTCAAGGAGAACTACAAATCACTGCTTAAGGAAATAAGAGAGGACACAAACAGATGGAGAAACATTCCATGTTCATGGTTAGGAAGAATCAATATCGTGAAAATGGCCATACTGCCCAAAGTAATTTACAGAATCAATGCTATCCCCATCAAGCTACCAATGACCTTCTTCACAGAACTGGAAACAAACACCTTAAACTTTATATGGAATCAAAAGAGAGCCCACATAGCCAAGTCAATTCTAAGCAAAAGAACACAGGAGGAGGCATCACACTATCGGACTTCAAACTATACTACAAGGCTACAGTAATCAAAACAGCATGGTACTGGTACCAAAACAGAGATATAGACCAATGGAACAGAACAGAGTCCTTGGAGAAAACGCCACACATCTACAACCATCTGATATTTGACAAACCTGATAAAAACAAGCAATGGGGAAAGGATTCCCTGTTTAATAAATGGTGTTGGGAAAACTGGCTAGCCATGTGCAGAAAGCAGAAACTGGACCCCTTCCTAACACCTTACACTAAAATTAACTCCAGATGGATTAAAGACTTAAACATAAGACCTAACACCATAAAAACCCTAGAAGAAAATCTAGGCAAAACCATTCAGGACCTAGGCATAGGCAATTACTTCATGACTAAAACACCAAAAGCATTGGCAACAAAAGCCAAAATAGACAAATGGGACCTAATCAAACTCCACAGCTTCTGTACAGCAAAAGAAACAATCATTAGACTGAACTGGCAACCAACAGAATGGGAAAAATTGTTGCAGTTTACCCATCTGACAAAGGGCTGATATCCAGAATTTACAAAGAACTCAAACAGATTTACAGGAAAAAACAAACAAGCCCATTCAAAAATGGGCAAAGGATATGAACAGACACTTTACAAAAGAAGACATACATGAGGCCAACAAACATGAAAAATGCTCATCACCACTGGTCATTAGAGAAATGCAAATCAAAACCACATTGAGATACCACCTCATGCCAGTTAGAATGGCGATCATTAAAAATCTGGAGACAGCAGATGCTGGAGAGGATGTGGAGAAATAGGAACACTCTTACACTGTTGGTGGGAGTGTAAATTAGTTCAACCATTGTGGAAGACAGTGTGGCGATTCCTCAGGGACCTAGAAATAGAAATTCTATTTGACCCAGCAATCCCATTACTGGGTATATATCCAAAGGATTATAAATAATTCTACTATAAGGACACATGCACACGAATGTTCATTGCAGCACAGTTTACAATAGCAAAGACCTGGAACCAACCCAAATGCCCATCAATGATAGACTGGACTGGGAAAATGTGGCACATATACACCATGGAATATTATGCAGCAATCAAAAATGATGAGTTTGTGTCCTTTGTAAGGACATGGATGAATCTGGAGAACATCATTCTCAGCAAACTGACACAAGAACAGAAAATCAAACACCACATGTTCTCACTCATAGGTGGGTGCTGAAAATGAGAACACATGGACACAGGAGGAGCACTACACACTGGGGTCGGTTGGAGGAAATAGGGAGGGACAGCGTGGGGTGGGAAGTTGGGAGAGATAGCATGGGGAGAAATGCCAGATGTACAAAAAAAAAAAAAAAAAAAAAAAAAAAAAAAAAAAAAAAAAAAAAAAAAAAAAAAAAAAAAAAAAAAAAAAAAAAAAAAAAAAAAAAAAAAAAAAAAAAAAAAAAAAAAAAAAAAAAAAAAAAAAAAAAAAAAAAAAAAAAAAAAAAAAAAAAAAAAAAAAAAAAAAAAAAAAAAAAAAAAAAAAAAAAAAAAAAAAAAAAAAAAAAAAAAAAAAAAAAAAAAAAAAAAAAAAAAAAAAAAAAAAAAAAAAAAAAAAAAAAAAAAAAAAAAAAAAAAAAAAAAAAAAAAAAAAAAAAAAAAAAAAAAAAAAAAAAAAAAAAAAAAAAAAAAAAAAAAAAAAAAAAAAAAAAAAAAAAAAAAAAAAAAAAAAAAAAAAAAAAAAAAAAAAAAAAAAAAAAAAAAAAAAAAAAAAAAAAAAAAAAAAAAAAAAAAAAAAAAAAAAAAAAAAAAAAAAAAAAAAAAAAAAAAAAAAAAAAAAAAAAAAAAAAAAAAAAAAAAAAAAAAAAAAAAAAAAAAAAAAAAAAAAAAAAAAAAAAAAAAAAAAAAAAAAAAAAAAAAAAAAAAAAAAAAAAAAAAAAAAAAAAAAAAAAAAAAAAAAAAAAAAAAAAAAAAAAAAAAAAAAAAAAAAAAAAAAAAAAAAAAAAAAAAAAAAAAAAAAAAAAAAAAAAAAAAAAAAAAAAAAAAAAAAAAAAAAAAAAAAAAAAAAAAAAAAAAAAAAAAAAAAAAAAAAAAAAAAAAAAAAAAAAAAAAAAAAAAAAAAAAAAAAAAAAAAAAAAAAAAAAAAAAAAAAAAAAAAAAAAAAAAAAAAAAAAAAAAAAAAAAAAAAAAAAAAAAAAAAAAAAAAAAAAAAAAAAAAAAAAAAAAAAAAAAAAAAAAAAAAAAAAAAAAAAAAAAAAAAAAAAAAAAAAAAAAAAAAAAAAAAAAAAAAAAAAAAAAAAAAAAAAAAAAAAAAAAAAAAAAAAAAAAAAAAAAAAAAAAAAAAAAAAAAAAAAAAAAAAAAAAAAAAAAAAAAAAAAAAAAAAAAAAAAAAAAAAAAAAAAAAAAAAAAAAAAAAAAAAAAAAAAAAAAAAAAAAAAAAAAAAAAAAAAAAAAAAAAAAAAAAAAAAAAAAAAAAAAAAAAAAAAAAAAAAAAAAAAAAAAAAAAAAAAAAAAAAAAAAAAAAAAAAAAAAAAAAAAAAAAAAAAAAAAAAAAAAAAAAAAAAAAAAAAAAAAAAAAAAAAAAAAAAAAAAAAAAAAAGAAAATTATATATTACTTAATGTGCATAGCTTCAAAAATTCTTTTTTACAACCATAATTATTTAACTTTATTTGTACAACTAGCGAGTGTGCAAATAAATTATTCTTAACAACAGAATTATTGAAATTAAAGATAATATTCCATTAGACTATACTACACCTCCCATACCCTTTCTCTTTTTTCTGTGTTTTTTTTTTTATGATTATAGACATTAAAAAATACTTTTATAAAGTTTCTGTTCATGTCCTTTGCCCATTTTTGAATGGGCTTGTTTATTGTTTTTCTGTAAATCTGTTTGAGTTCTTTGTAAATTCTGGATATCAGCCCTTTGTCAGATGTGTAAACTGCAAAGATTTTTTCCCATTCTGATGGTTGCTGATTCACTCTAGTGACTGTTTCTTTTGCCGTGCAGAAGCTGTGGAGTTTGATTAGGTCCCATTTGTCTATTTTGGCTTTTGTTGCCAATGCTTTTGGTGTTTTGTTCATGAAGTCCTTGCCTACTCCTATGTCCTGAATGGTTTTGCCTAGATTTTCTTCTAGGGTTTTTATGGTGTCAGGTCTTACGTTTAAGTCTTTAATCCATCTGGAGTTAATTTTAGTGTAAGGTGTCAGGAAGGGGTCCAGTTTCTGCTTTCTGCACATGGCTAGCCAGTTTTCCCAACACCATTTATTAAATAGGAATCCTTTCCCCATTGCCTGTTTTTGTCTGGTTTATCAAAGATAATATAGTTGTAGATATGTTGTGTTGCCTCCAATGACCGAGAAATAAAATTCCATTTGACCCAGCAATCCCATTACCAGATATATACCCAAAAGATTATAAATCATTCTATTGTAAAGACACATGTACAGGTATGTTCACAGAGGCACTGTTTACAATATCAAAGACCTGGAACCAACACAAAAGCCCATCAATGATAGACTGGACTGGGAAAATGTGGCACATATACACCATGGAATACTATGAAGCCATAAAAATGATGAGTTTTTGTCTTTGAAGGACATGAATGAATCTGAAACCATCATTCTCAGCAAACTGACACAAGAACAGAAAAAGAAATAAAGGGTATTCAAATAGGAAAGGTGGAAGCCAAATTGTCTCTATTTGCAGACAACATAATTGTATATTTAGAAGACCCTGTCATCTCAGCCCAAAATCTTCTTAAACTCATAAGGAACTTTAGCAAATTCTCAAGATACAAAATCAAAGTGCAGAAATTACAACCATTTCTATACACCAATAACAGACTAACAGGAAGTTGAATCATGAGCAAACTCTCATTCACAATTGCTACAAAGACAATAAAATACCTAGAAATAAAACTTCAAAGGAGCTCTTCAAGGAGAACTACAAATCACTGCTTAAGGAAATAAGAGAGGACACAAACGGATGGAGAAACATTACATGTTCATGGTTAGGAAGAATCAATATCGTGAAAATGGCCATACTGCCCAAGTAATTTACAGATTCAGCGCTATTCCCATCAAGCTACCAATGACCTTCTTCACAGAACTGAGAAAAAAAGAACACCTTAAAATTCATATGGAACCAAAAGAGAGCCCACATAGCCAAGGCAGTCCTAAACAAAAAGAACAAAGCCGGAGGCATCATGCTACCTGATTTCAAACTATACTACAATGCAACAGTAACCATAACAGCATGGTACTGGTACCAAAACAGAGATATAGATGAATGGAACAGAACAGAGTCCTTGGAGGAAATGCCACACATCTACAACCATCTGATATTTGACAAAGCTGACAAAAACAAGCAATAGGGAAAGAATTCCCTGTTTAATTAATGGTGTTGGGAAAACTGGCTAGCATTGTGCAGAAAGCAGAAACTTGACCCTTCCTAACACCTTACACTAAAATTAGCACTCAATTGATTGAAGACTTAAACATAAGACCTAACACCATAAAAAAACCTAGAAGAAAACCTAGGCAAAACCATTCAGGACCTAGGCATAGGCAATTACTTCATGACTAAAACACAAAAAGCATTGGCAACAAAACCCAGAATAGACAATTGGGACCTAATTAAACTCCAGAGCTTCTGTACAGAAAAAGAAACAATCATTAGACTGAACTGGCAACCAACAGAATGGGAAAAAATTCCCTGTTTAATAAATGGTGTTGGGAAAACTGTCTAGCATTGTGCAGAAAGCAGAAACTGGACCCTTCCTAACACCTTACACTAAAATTAGCTCTCAATTGATTGAAGACTTAAACATAAGACCTGGCACCATAAATACCCTAGAAGAAAACCTAGGCAAAACCATTCAGGACCTAGGCATAGGCAATTACTTCATGACTAAAACACCAAAAGCATTGGCAACAAAACCCAGAATAGACAAATGGGACCTAATTAAACTCCAGAGCTTCTGTACAGCAAAAGAAACAATCATTAGACTGAACTGGCAACCAACAGAATGGGAAAAAATTTTTGCAATCTACCCATCTGACAAAGGGCTAATATCTAGAATCTACAAAGAACTTAAACAGATTTGCAAGAACAAAGCAAACAAACCCATTCAAAAGTGGGCAAAGGATATGAACAGACACTTTTCAAAAGAAGACATATATGAGGCCAACAAACATGATAAAATGCTCGTTATTACTGATTATTAGATAAATGCAAATCAAAATCACATTGAGATACCACCTCACGCCAGTTAGAATGGGAATCATTAAAAAATCTGGAGACAAAAGATGCTGGAGAGAATGTGGAGAAATAGGAACACTTTTACACTGTTGGTGAGAGTGTAAACTAGTTCAACCATTGTGGAAGACAGTGTGACTCTTTCTCAATGACCGAGAAATAAAAATTCCATTTGACCCAGCAATTCCATTACCAGATATATACCCAAAAGATTATAAATCATTCTATTGTAAAGACACATGTATAGGTATGTTCACAGAGGCACTGTTTACAATATCAAAGACCTGGAACCAACACAAAAGCCCATCAACGATAGACTGGACAAGGAAAATGTAGCATATATACACCATGGAATACTATGAAGCCATAAAAATGATGAGTTTTTGTCTTTGAAGGACATGAATGAATCTGAAACCATCATTCTCAGCAAACTGACATAAGAACAGAAAATCAAACATCACATGTTCTCACTTACAGGAGGTTGTTGAACAATGAGAACATAGGGACACAGGGAGGGGAGAAACACACACTGGGGTCTGTTGGGGAGGTAAAGGTTGGGACAGCAGGGAGTGTGGAGGTGGGAGAAAAATAACATAGGGAGAAATGCCAGATGTACGTGACATGGGAATGGAGGCAGCAAACCACATTGCCATGTGTGTACCTATGCAACTATCTTGCACGTTCTGCAAATAAATTATTCTTAACAACAGAATTATTGAAATGAAAGATAATATTCCATTAGACTATACTACACCTCCCATACCCTTTCTCTTTTTTCTGTTTTTTTTATGATTATAGACATTAAAAAATACTTTTATGTACACAAATATAGAGGTATTATATTTAAAAAACACATACACAGCTGTTAGCTGTGGCTAACAGCTGCAATCCCAGCACTTTGGGTGTTCAAGATTAGGCATTTAAGACTAGCCTGGTTAACGTGGTGAAACCCCATCTCTACTAAAAATACAAAAAATTTAGCCAGGCATGGTGGCATGCACCTGTAACCCAGCTACTCAGTAAGTTGAGTCAGGAGAATTGCTTGAATCTGGGAGGCAGAGGTTGCAGTGAGCTGAGATCGTGCCAATGCACTCTAGCCCGAGTGACAAGAGTGAAATTCCATCTCAAACAAAGAAAAAGAAGTGCATTCTGTAACTTGCTTTTATCTACTAAAAATCCATATATAGTAATTAGCTAGCTTTTTTGAGGAATAATTTTATACAATAAAACTCACCAACTTTATGTTCACAATTTGATGAAATTTAACAAATGTGTATTGCAATTCAATCACCATCATGATCACCATATAGAAGATTTCTCATATTTCTGAAGGTTTCCTTCTTAACTCTATTGAATCAATTCATAACCCTCACCCCTCAGCCTTAGCAATCTCTCATTTGTTTTCAGTTGCTATCGTTTTAATTTTTTTTAGAATTTCATATAGAAGAAATCATGCTGCATGGAATTTTTTAAATCTTAACAAAACTTTATCAAATACAATTCACTTGTATATAAAGAAGATAATAGAGTAAAACAATTGGCATTTATTCTAGAAATGTAAGGTTAGTTCAGCACTCAAAAATCAATACATGATAAACTATAAAATACTCATGCAAGAAATTGAAGAGGACACAAAAAATGAAAAGATATTCCATGTTCATGGATTGAAAAAAATCAATATCATTAAAATGGTCTTACCACCAAAAGCAATCTACATATTCAACTCAATTCCTATGAAAATACCAATGACATTCTCCACAAAAATAGAAAAAAATTCTAAAATTTACATGTACCTACAAAAATCATTTTTTAAGCATTTTAGAAAGAGTATTCTGGGTACACTGAAAAAAATCACATTACTTGACTTCAATTTATATACAAGTTACAATACAGAACTACAGTAACCAAAACAGCATTGTACTGGCATGAAAACAGACACATAGACCAATGGAACAGAATACAGAACCCAGAAATAAATTTATATATGTACAATAAAATCATTTTTAACAAAGGTCTAGAGAGCATACTGTGGAGAAAGAAGAGTCTTTAATAAATAGTTCTGGGAAAATTGAATATCCATATATAGAAGAATGAAAATAGACTCCTATCTCTTACCATATATAAAAATCAAATAAAATGGATTAAATACATTAATCTAAGTCATGAGACTATGAAGCTTCAATAAAAAAACCCATACAGGGAACCCTTCAGGACATTTACCTGGGCAAATATTTCTTGGGTAATGCCCCACAAACACAGGAAACCAAAGCAAAAATGGACAAATGGGATCATATCAAATAAAAACTTCTGCACAGCAAAGAAAGCAATCAACAGAGTGAGGAGATGAACATTTGCAAACTATCCATTTGATAGGGCATCAATGGGAGACTGAATGGGAGAAAACATTTGCAAACCGTTCATTTGATAGGGCTTTAATAACTAGAAAATATAAGAATCTCAAATTGCTCAATAGAAAAAATCCAATAATCCAATTTAAAAGATGGTAAGTGATTGAAATAGACATTTTTCAAAAGACAACATACAAAGAGCAAACAGGTACATAAAAGGTGCTCAATATAATTGACTATCAGAGAAATTCCAGTAAAACCTAAAGTGATATATCATCTCACCTTAGTTAAAGTGGTTTTTACCCAAAAAACAGAAAATAACAAATGCTGGTGATAATCTAGAAAAAAAGAGAACCTTCTTACACGCAATAGGAATGTGAATTACTATGAAGAACAGTATGAAGGTACCTCAGAAAATAAAAATAGAACTGTTGTATGATCTGGAAACACCACTGCTAGGTATATACCCCCCCAAAAAAAGAAATTAGTGCATTGAAGAGAACTACACTCCCATGCCTATTGCAGCACTATTCACAATAGCCAAGATTTGGAAGTAACCTAAGTGCCCATTAATAAACAAATGGACCAAAAAAATGTGGTAGATATACACATTGGAGTACTATTCAACTATCAAAAAGAAGAAGATCCTGTCATGTCCAACAACATGGATGAAACCTAACATCATGTTAAGTGAAACTAGCAAGGCATGGAAAGACAAACGTCACTTGTGAGAGCTAAAAAATGGATACTGAAGGATAAGAAGGGTAGTGGGGGTGGTGAGGGGCTGGTTAATGGATACAAGGATATAGGTTGATAGAATGAATAAGACTCAGCATTTGATAGCACAACAGGGTGACAATACTCAAAGATAAACCGTGCATTTTAGGAAAATGAAGAATACAATTGAAATGTTTCTATGAACCTACCACTCAAAAACAGCCTAGGTCCAGATGGGTTCACAGCCGAATTCTACCAGACACACAAAGATGAGCTGGTACCATTCCTTCTGAAACTATTCCAAATAATCTAAAAAGAGGGAATCCTTCCCAAATCATTTTATGAGACCAGCATCATCCTGATACCAAAACCCGGCAGAGACTCAACAAGAAAAGAAAACTTCAGGCCATATCCATGATGAACATAGATGCAAAAATCTTCAATAAAATACTGACAAGCCGATTGCAACAGCACATCAAAAAACTTCTCCATCTTGATCAAGTAGGATTCATCCTGGGGATGCAAGGCTGGTTCAACATATGCAAGTCTATAAACGTAATTCACCACATAAACAGAACCAAAGACAAAAACAACATGATTATCTCAATTGATGCAGAGAAGGAATTTGACAAAATTCAACAGTCCTTTATGCTAAAAACCTTAAATAAACTCGGTATTGATGAAACGTATCTCAAAGTAATAAAAGCTATTTACAACAAACCAACAGCCAATAACATACTTAATGGGCAAAAACTGGAAGCATTCCCTTTGAAATCCGGCACTAGACAAGGATGCCCTCTCTCACCACTCCTATTCAACATAGTACTGGAAGTTCTAGCCAGAGCAATCAGGCAAGAAAAAGAAATAAAGGGTATTCAAATAGGAAAGGTGGAAGCCAAATTGTCTCTATTTGCAGACGACATGATAGTATACCTAGAAGACCCCATCGCCTTAGCCCAAAAACTCCTAAAACTGATAAGCAACTTCAGCAAAGTCTCAGGATATATAATCAATGTGCAAAAATTACAAGCATTTTTATACACCAAAAACAGACTTAAAGAGAGCCAAATCAAGGACAAACTGCCATTCACAATTGCTACAAAGAGAATAAAATACCTAGGAATACAACTTACAAGGAATGTAAGGGACCTCTTCAAGGAAAACTACAAACCACTGCTCAATGAAATAAGAGAGGACACAAACAGATGGAGAAACATTCCATGTTCATGGTTAGAAAGAATCAATATCGTGAAAATGGCCATACTGCCCAAAGTAATTTACAGAATCAATGCTATCCCCATCAAGCTATCATTGACTTACCTCACAGAACTGAAAAAAACAACCATGAACTTCATATAGAACCAAAAGAGAGCCCGCATAGCTAAGTCAATTCTAAGCAAAAAGAACACAGGAGGAGGCATCACACTACCGGACTTCAAACTATTCTACAAGGCTACAGTAATCAAAACAGCATGGTACTGGTACCAAACAGAGATATAGATCAATGGAACAGAACAGAGGCATCGCAGGCAACATCACACATCTACAACCATACAATCTTTGATAAACCTGACAAAAACAAGCAATGGGAAAAGGATTCCCTGTTTAATAAATGGTGTTGGGAAAACTGGCTAGCCATGTGCAGAAAGCAGAAACTGGATCCTTACCTGACGCCTTATACTAAAATTAACTCCAGATGGATTAAAGACTTAAACATAAGACCTGGCACCATAAATACCCTAGAAGAAAATCTAGGCAAAACCATTCAGGACATAGGTGTAGGCAAGAACTTCATGACCAAAACACCAAAAGCATTGGCAACAAAAGCCAAAATAGACAAATGGGACCTAATCAAACTCCACAGCTTCTGCACGGCAAAAGAAACAGTCACTAGGGTGAATCGGCAACCAACACAATGGGAAAAAATGTTGTCTTTTACCCACCTGACAAAGGGCTGATATCCAGAATTTACAAAGAACTCAAACAGATTTACAGGAAAAAAACAAACAAGCCCATTCAAAAATGGGCAAATGATATGAACAGACACTTTACAAAAGAAGACATACATGAGGCCAACAAACATGAAAAAATGCTCACATTACTGGTCATTAGAGAGATGCAAATCAAAACCACATTGAGATACCATCTCACACTATTTAGAATGGCGATAATTTAAAAATCTGGAGACAGCAGATGCTGGAGAGGATGTGGAGAAATAGGAACACTCTTACACTGTTGGTGGGAGTGTAAATTAGTTCAACCATTGTGAAAGACAGTTTGGCGATTCCTCAAGGCCTTAGAAATAGAATTTCCATTTGACCCAGCAATCCCGTTACTGGGTATATATCCAAAGGAATATAAATCGTTCTATTATAAGAACACATGCACATGATTGTTCATTGCAGCACAGTTTACAATAGCAAAGACCTGGAACTAACCCAAATGCCCATTGATGATAGACTGGACTGGGAAAATGTGGCACATATACACCATGGAATATTATGCAGCAATCAAAATGACGAGTTCGTGTCCTTTGTAAGGACATGGATGAATCTGGAGAACATCACTCTCAGCAAACTGACACAAGAACAGAAAATGAAATACCGCATATTCTCACTCATAGGCGGGTGATGAAAAATGAGAACACATGGACACAGGGAAGGAACTACTACACACTGGGGTCTATTGGAGGGAATAGGGAGGGACAGAGGGGGGCGGAGATGGGAGGGATAGCCTGGGGAGAAATGCCAAATGTGGGTGAAGGGGAGGAAGGCAGCAAAACACACTGCCATGTGTGTACCTATGCAACTATCTTGCATGCTCTGCACATGTACCCCAAAACCTAAAATGCAATAAAAAAAGAAAAAAATGTTAGATCATGTTAGAAAGTGAATCTCTGCTTTGTTTCATACCTTAGTTATTTCAGATTTAATTAAAATGATAGTAGACTTTCACTGTTTAATATGCTGTTTGTTTTGGTGAGTGTTCCTTATCAAGTTTGGGAAATTCAATTTCAATCCTGTTTTACTTGTAAATATTATCAAATGTCATTTGGGCATCTATTGATACAACAGTGTAGTTTCTCTCTTTTATTTAATTAATGTATTACATAATTGATTACATAATTCACTACATTGCTTATGTAATTGTTTACATCATTAACATGTTACATAATGAATACATAATAAAAATGTTGCATTTGTATTATATAAAAAATGCTTCTAACACAAAGAAGTGAAAAATACTTAAGATAGTGGATACCCCGTTTATCCTTATATGATTATTACAGATCATATTTCTATAACAAAATATCTCATGTGCCCCATAAATATATAGACCAACTATGTACCCATAAAATTAAACATTAAGGGCTGAGCATGGTGGCTCACACCTGTAATCTCAGAACTTTGGGAGGCTGAGGCTAGAAGATCACTTGAGCTCAGGAAATTGAGACCAGCCTTGGCAACACAGTGAAACCCTGTCTCTATTGAAAATAAAAATTAAAAAAAAATAGCTGGGTGTGGTGGAGCACACTTGTAGTCCCAGCTCCTTCAGAGGCTGAAGTGAGAGGATCACTTAAGCCCAGGCATTAGAGTTTGTGGTGAGCTATGATTGTGCCACTGCACTGCAGCCTGAGTAACAGAGTAAAACCCTGTCTCAAGAAAGTTAAAAATTTAAAAATCAATAAACATATTTCACCATAATAATAGTATAAAGAAAAATTCCATATGACTGACTCAATAACTGAAAAATATTATATTTGACAAATTGAATCGAATATCCATTTGTGATTTTTAAAGTCTATTAGTAAAATAAGAATTCAAGAAAACTTCCTCAATCTGATAAAAACTATTACAAAAAAATTTAAATCTAACATTATACTTATTAGTAAACATCTGAGTTCTTTCCTCACAAGACTGAAAATAAAGCAGAGATGTCAGCTCTTGCCATTTATGTACATGTACTGGAGGTTCTTTTTTGAGACAGAGTTTTGCTCTTGTTTCTTAGGCTGGAGTGCAATGGCATGATCTCAGCTCATGGCTACCTCCACATTCCAAGTTCAAGCGACTCTCCTGCCTCAGCCTTCCATGTAACTGGGATTACAGGTGCTTGCCACTATAATCTGCTAGTTTGTACTTTAATAGAGATGGGATTTTTCCATATTGGTCAGGAAGGTATGAAACACCCAACCTTAGGTTATCTGCTGACCACAGGCTCCCAAAGTGCTGGGATTACAGATGTGAGCCACTATGCCCAGCTGACAACTTTTAAAAAACATATCTTAGTACTGATGTTTCAGGTCAACCAATTGTTCCAAAATCAAAGAAGAGACTGGAACCCACAGGAAAAGACAAGATGGGAGCATCAACTTTACTAGGCAAGAAAGATGAAGACATCCTTAAGAAGAGTTCCAAATCAATGAGCAAATTGCTAGAACATGCCTTGGCAGAGGAGTGAAAACTTCCGAAATCATCTGGGGCTGCTTTTTATGTTTCTTTGTTTTTGTTTGTTTGTTTGTTTTTGTTTGTTTGTTTGTTTGGTTGGTTGGTTTTCTTTGTTCTTATTTGGAAATTTGTCATTCTAACTGATTCCATGTCTTAGCTATTGTGAACAGCACTGAGATAAAAACAAATGCAGGCCAGGCATGGTGGCTAAAGTCTGTAATCCAACACTTTGGGAGGCAGAGGTGGGCAGATCACTAAAAGTTAGGTATTTGAGACCAGCCTGGCCAACATGATAAAACTCTGTCTCTACTGAAAATACAAACATTACCTGGGTGTGGTGGTGCATGCCTGTAATCCCAACTACTCAGAAAGCTGAGGAACAAGAAGTGTTTAAACCTGGAAGTGGAGGTTGCAGTAAGCTGACATCATGCCATTGCACTCCAACCATCTCAGAAAGAAAGAAAGAAGGAAGACTTAAGGTTGAGGGTAAAATTATCACCAGAAAAACATCCGCTGGAAAACCAACACCTACCCTCTACATAAGGTATTACCAGAGGCATTTAAAGCCCATAAAGTAGACTGAGCATGGTGGCTCACACCTGTAATCCCAGCACTTTAAGAGGCTGAGGCAGGCAGATCACCTGAAGTCAGTAGTTTGAGACCAGCCTGGCAAACATGGTGAAAACCCATCTCTACTAAAAACACAAAATTAGCCAGACATGGTGGTGCATGCCTATAATCCCAGCTACTCAAGAGGCTGGGACAGAAGAATAACTTGAATCTGGGAGGGGAGGTTGCAGTGAGCTGACATCATGCCATTGCACTCCAACCATCTCAGAAAGATGAAAGAGAGAGAGAGAAAGAAAGGAAGAAAGAAAGAAAGAAGAAAGAGAGAAAAGGGAAGGAAGGAAGAAAGGAAGGAAGGAAAGAAGAAAAAAAGAGAGAGGGAGGAAGGAAGAAAAGAAGGAAGCATGTATTTTGTTTTGTAGAACAAAAAATAATCTGTAGCTCTTTGAAGATTTTTCTCCTCGAACCCAACCAGACATTCAGTGAGAGACTTACAGAAGTCTGAAAAAAGAAAATTTCTCTCATGGTACAGAACTGGGCGATGCAACAGCAGAAATGCTAGCAAGAGGCTCCACTCAGACCTTTCTCCTCTACAGAATAAAAAAGCCTTCATTTGTTGTTGAAGAACCAAGAATCACTCTCTTTGGGCTCTGGTGAAAGCACATTGCTGCCAGAAGTAGGAAATATACAGAAAAATCTGAAACACTAGAAGATGTGCAGAAATTCACAACGAATTCAGAACCATGTCAGAAAAAGAGAATGAGAAGGTCATACCCCTGGGGCTCAGAGGCAGAGTGCTTGCCTAAGAGTGGAAATCAAATAAAAATTTCTGACCTACCCTCATCACAAGACTAACTGCTGTCAAGATACATATTATTTTCAAGAGACATACTGTTTCTTAGGGATAGAAAAGAAGGAAGACTTAAGGTTGAGGGTAAAATTATCACCAGAAAAACATCCGCTGGAAAACCAACACCTACCCTCTACATAAGGTATTACCAGAGGCATTTAAAGCCCATAAAGTAGACTGAGCATGGTGGCTCATGCCTGCAATCCCAGCACTTTGGGAGGCTGAGGTGGGTGGATCACCTGAGGTCAGGAGTTCAAGACCAACCTGACCAACATGGAGAAATGCCATTTTCACTAAAACACAAAATTAGCTGGGTGTGGTGGTACATGCCTGTAATCTCAGCTACTCAAAAAGCAGAGGCAGGAGAATTGCTTGGACCCAAAAGGGAGAGGTTGCAGTCAGCTGAGATCCCATCATTGCACTCTAGCCTGGGTAACAAGAGCCAAACACCATCTCAGAAAGAAAGAAAGAAGGAAGACTTAAGGTTGAGGGTAAAATTATCACCAGAAAAACATCCGCTGGAAAACCAACACCTACCCTCTACATAAGGTATTACCAGAGGCATTTAAAGCCCATAAAGTAGACTGAGCATGGTGGCTCATGCCTGCAATCCCAGCACTTTGGGAGGCTGAGGTGGGTGGATCACCTGAGGTCAGGAGTTCAAGACCAACCTGACCAACATGGAGAAATGCCATTTTCACTAAAACACAAAATTAGCTGGGTGTGGTGGTACATGCCTGTAATCTCAGCTACTCAAAAAGCAGAGGCAGGAGAATTGCTTGGACCCAAAAGGGAGAGGTTGCAGTCAGCTGAGATCCCATCATTGCACTCTAGCCTGGGTAACAAGAGCCAAACACCATCTCAGAAAGAAAGAAAGAAGGAAGACTTAAGGTTGAGGGTAAAATTATCACCAGAAAAACATCCGCTGGAAAACCAACACCTACCCTCTACATAAGGTATTACCAGAGGCATTTAAAGCCCATAAAGTAGACTGAGCATGGTGGCTCATGCCTGCAATCCCAGCACTTTGGGAGGCTGAGGTGGGTGGATCACCTGAGGTCAGGAGTTCAAGACCAACCTGACCAACATGGAGAAATGCCATTTTCACTAAAACACAAAATTAGCTGGGTGTGGTGGTACATGCCTGTAATCTCAGCTACTCAAAAAGCAGAGGCAGGAGAATTGCTTGGACCCAAAAGGGAGAGGTTGCAGTCAGCTGAGATCCCATCATTGCACTCTAGCCTGGGTAACAAGAGCCAAACACCATCTCAGAAAGATGAAAGAGAGAGAGAGAGGACGGACTCTGAGGCAGGGAGCTGGGTGATCGGGCTCGGTGGGTCCCATGCTCACAGGACAAGCAGGGCAGCGATCTGATAAAAACTATTACAAAAAAATTTAAATCTAACATTATACTTATTAGTAAACATCTGAGTTCTTTCCTCACAAGACTGAAAATAAAGCAGAGATGTCAGCTCTTGCCATTTATGTACATGTACTGGAGGTTCTTTTTTTGAGACAGAGTTTTGCTCTTGTTTCTTAGGCTGGAGTGCAATGGCATGATCTCAGCTCATGGCTACCTCCACATTCCAAGTTCAAGCGACTCTCCTGCCTCAGCCTTCCATGTAACTGGGATTACAGGTGCTTGCCACTATAATCTGCTTGTTTGTACTTTAATAGAAATGGGATTTTTCCATATTGGTCAGGAAGGTATGAAACACCCAACTTTAGGTTATCTGCCAACCACAGGCTCCCAAAGTGCTGGGATTACAGATGTGAGCCACTATGCCCAGCTGACAACTTTTAAAAAACATATCTTAGTACTGATGTTTCAGGTCAACCAATTGTTCCGAAATCAAAGAAGAGACTGGAACCCACAGGAAAAGACAAGATGGGAGCATCAACTTTACTAGGCAAGAAAGATGAATACATCCTTGAGAAGATTTCCAAATCAATGAGCAAATTGCTAGAACATGCCTTGGCAGAGGAGTGAAAACTTCCAAAATCATCTGAAGCTGCTTTTTATGTTTTTTGTTTTTGTTTTTGTTTGTTTGTTTGTTTGGTTGGTTGGTTTTCTTTGTCTTATTTGGAAATTTGTCATTCTAACTGATTCCATGTCTTAGCTATTGTGAACAGCACTGAGATAAAAACAAATGCAGGCCAGGCATGGTGGCTAAAGTCTGTAATCCAACACTTTGGGAGGCAGAGGTGGGCAGATCACTAAAAGTTAGGTATTTGAGACCAGCCTGGCCAACATGATAAAACTCTGTCTCTACTGAAAATACAAACATTACCTGGTGTGGTGGTGCATGCCTGTAATCCCAACTACTCAGAAAGCTGAGGAACAAGAAGTGTTTAAACCTGGAAGTGGAGGTTGCACTAAGCTGAGATTGAACTGAACTCAAGACTGGGCAAAAGTATAAGATTCTGTCTCAAATTAAAAAATGAAAGAAAATAGATTGAGTGTGGTGGCTCAAATCTGTAATCCCATCACTTTGGGAGGTTGAGGCAGGCAGATCACCTGAAGTCAGTAGTTTGAGACCAGCCTGGCCAACATGGTGAAATCCCATCTCTATTGAAAACACAAAATTAGCCAGACACGGTGGTTCATGCCTATAATCCCAGCTACTTAAGAGGTTGGGACAAAAGAATAACTTGAATTTGGGAGGGGGAGGTTGCAGTGAGCTGACATCATGCCATTGCACTCCAACCATCTCAGAAAGATGAAAGAGAGAGAGAGAAAGGAAGAAAGAAAGAAAGAAGAAAGAGAGAGAGAAAAAGGAAGGAAGGAAGAAAGGAAGGAAGGAAGAAAAAGAGAGGGAGGGAGGGAGGGAGAAAGAAAAGAAGGAAGCATGTATTTTGTTTTGTAGAACAAAAAATAATCTGTAGCTCTTTGAAGATTTTTCTCCTGGAACCCAACCAGACATTCAGTGAGAGACTTACAGAAGTCTGAAAAAAAGAGAAAATTTCTCTCATGGTACAGAACTGGGCGATGCAACAGCAGAAATGCTAGCAAGAGGCTCAACTCAGACCTTTCTCCTCTACAGAATAAAAAAGCCTTCATTTGTTGTTGAAGAACCAAGAATCACTCTCTTTGGGTTCTGGTGAAAGCACATTGCTGCCAGAAGTAGGAAATATTCAGAAAAATCTGAAACACTAGAAGATGTGCAGAAATTCACAACGAATTCAGAACCATGTCAGAAAAAGAGAATGAGAAGGTCATACCCCTGGGGCTCAGAGGCAGAGTGCTTGCCTAAGACTGCAAATCAAATAAAAAATTTCTGACCTACCCTCATCACAAGACTAACTGCTGTCAAGATACATATTATTTGCAAGAGACATACTGTTTCTTAGGGATAGAAAAGAAGGAATACTTAAGGTTGAGGGTAAAATTATCACCAGAAAAACATCCGCTGGAAAACCAACACCTACCGTCTACATAAGGTATTACCAGAGGCATTTAAAGCCCATAAAGTAGACTGAGCATGGTGGCTCATGCTTGCAATCCCAGCACTTTGGGAGGCTGAGGTGGTGGATCACCTGAGGTCAGGAGTTCAAGACCAACCTGACCAACATGGAGAAATGCCATTTTCACTAAAACACAAAATTAGCTGGGTGTGGTGGTACATGCCTGTAATCTCAGCTACTCAAAAAGCAGAGGCAGGAGAATTGCTTGGACCCAAAAGGGAGAGGTTGCAGTCAGCTGAGATCCCATCATTGAACTCTAGCCTGGGTAACAAGAGCCAAACATCGTCTCAGAAAGAAAGAAAGAAGAGACAGATGAGGGGAGGCAAGATGGCATCATAGAGGTGACTCAGGATTGCAGCTTCGGTGAAGGCGCAGAGGATGAGTCCTAGCCGCATTCTCGGATGTTCCTGTTATGCCCACAGAGCGTTGAAACAGCCGGGCGCCAGCAGCGCAGCGCCACAGCAGGACCCAGCGTGGAACTCACTGGTCTGGGTGCCCTGTTAAACCGGCAATCTGAGATTTGGAAGGGCAGATTGGCATGTCCATCTGATTGAATGGGACTTGGACAATGAGCCAGACCAGGAGTTTCCTGGGAAGCGTGATCTGAGCCGGTGTAGTGGGCAGCGGCACGGGAGATCACACGGATCCCAGTGCCCTATCGGCAGGCTCCTGGGGCGCCAGTGAGAGAGTCGACCTTTCAGCTTGGGGAGAGGAAGAGAGAGAGAGAGGACGGACTCTGAGGCAGGGAGCTGGGTGATCGGGCTCGGGTCCCACGCTCACGGACAAGCAGGGCAGCAACTGGAGGTGCTTGGGGCTGAGAGTTTTGTTGCCGGCATCTAGGATGGTGCAGCCCAGTCAGGAGGGGCGTCCACCATTGATGACAGTGCACCCCACTTAAGTACCGCCCAGGACTGCCTGCCATTGCCGAGGCAACCTGCCATAACAGAGAGACTCCACAGCAGAAGGGAGCCCAGCAGCAACAGCGCGGACCCGCTAGCAGGTCAGAGCCCTGGCAGGCAAACAGTGAATAGACTGCCATCTAGTGGGGCAGGACAGTGCAACAGATACTCATAAAAGCCCCAACTCCCTGAGACAGAGCATCTAAGGGTGAAAAAAAAAAAAAAGTGGTGTTTTATGAGTTCTATTGCAGCAGACATAAACAACCTCCCAACAACCCTGAATGAACAACGGAGCTCACAGCTCAGCACTGGAGCTCCTATAAAGCACAGACTGTCTCCTCAAGCAGCTCCTGACCCCTGTATATCCAAGGAGTCACCCCAGAAAAGGACTAATCAGACTGACATTTGGCTGGCATCATTCTGGAACAAGGGCAGCAGAAGAAACTGGTATCATCCTCATTGTTCTGCAGCTGCTGCAGGTATACCCCAGACAAGCAGGGCCTGGGTGGACCTCAGCACTCATACAGCAGAGAGGATAGATCATTAGAGGAAAACTAAGTAACAGAAATACTTCATCATCAACAATCTCAGTGTCCACACAGAGACCCAATTGAAAAATCAGCCAATACTAAGACGACAGGCGGATAAATCCATAAAGATGGGAAGAAACCAGCGCAAAAAGGAGGAAAACACCGAAACCAAAACACCTCACCTCCAAAAAGGACCAAAACTCCTCACCAGCAAGGGAACAAAGCTGGACGGAGAATGAATGTGACTAAATGACGGAATCAGACTTCAGAAAGTGGATAATGAGAAACTTCAGTGAGCTAAAGGAACATGTTCTAAACCAGTGCAAAGAAACTAAGAACCTAGAAAAAGATTTGAAAAAGATTCGAGAAATTGATAACGAGAATGGACAACTTAGAGAGGAATATGAATGAATTGAAGGAGCTGAAAACACAACACGAGAACTTCGTGAAGCATGCACAAGTTTCAACAGCCGAATTGACCAAGCAGAAGAAAGAATATCAGAAGTTGAAGATCAACTCAATGAAATAAAACGAGAAACCAAGATTAAAGAAAAGCACAAAAGGAATGAACAAAATCTCCAAGAAATGTGGGACTATGTGAAGAGACCCAACCTACGTTTGATAGGTGTACCAGAATGTGACGAAGAGAATGAATCCAAGCTGGAAAACACTCTTCAGGATATTATCCAGGAAAATTTAACCTAGCAAGACAGGTCAATACTCAACTCCAGAAAATACAGAGAACACCACAAAGATACTCTGCAAGAAGAGCAACCCCAAGGCACATAATCGCCAGATTCACCAGGGTTGAAACGAAGGAGAAAATACTAAGGGCAGCCAGAGAGAAAGGTCAGGTCACCCACAAAGGGAAGCCCATCAGACTCACAGCAGATCTCTCGGCAGAGACTCTACAAGCCAGAAGAGAGTGGGGCCAATATTCAACATCCTTAAAGAAAAGAGTTTCAACCCAGAATTTCATATCCAGCCAAACTGAGCTTCATAAGTGAAGGAAAATAAAATCCTTCACGAACAAGCAAGCACTCAGAGATTTT
>CM038413.1:36304396-36325153 GCA_021498475.1 Saguinus midas | reverse complement strand
CGCCACACTGTCTTCCACAATGGTTGAACTAATTTACACTCCCACCAACAGTGTAAGAGTGTTCCTATTTCTCCACATCCTCTCCAGCATCTGCTGTCTCCAGATTTTTTAATGATCAGCATTCTAACTGGCGTGAGATGGTATCTCAATGTGGTTTTGATTTGCATCTCTCTAATGACCAATGACGATGAGCACTTTTTCATATGTTTGTTGGCCTCATGTATGTCTTCTTTTGTAAAGTTTCTGTTCATATCCTTTGCCCATTTTTGAGTGGGCTTGTTTGTTTTTTTCCTGTAAATCTGTTTGAGTTCTTTGTAAATTCTGGATATCAACCCTTTGTCAGATGTGTAAACTGCAAAGATTTTTTCCCATTCTGATGGTTGCCGATTCACTCTAGTGACTGTTTCTTTTGCCGTGCAGAAGCTGTCTACCACATTTTTTTGTCCATTTGTCTATTGATGGCACTTAGGTTACTTCCAAATCTTGGCTATTGTGAATAGTGCTGCAATAAGCATGGGAGTGTAGATATCTCTTCAATGCACTAATTTCTTTCTTTTGGGTATATACCTAGCAGTGGTGTTTCCAGATCACAAAACAGTTCTATTTTTACTTTTTTTGAGGTAGCTTCATACTGTTTTTCATAGTAATTCACATTCCTATTGAGTGTAAGAGGGTTCTCTTTTTTTCTAGATTATCACCAGCATTTGTTATTTCCTGTCTTTTGGGTAAAAACCACTTTAACTAAGGTAAGATGATATATCACTTTAGGTTTGACTGGAATTTCTCTGATGGTCAATTATATTGAGCACCTTTTTATGTACCTGTTTGCTCTTTGTATGTTGTCTTTTGAGAAATGTCTACTTCAATCACTTGCCATCTTTTAAATTGGATTATTGGATTTTTTTTCTATTGAGCAATTTGAGATTCTTATATTTTCTGGTTATTAAACCCCTACCAAATGAATGGTTTGCAAATGTTTTCTTCCATTCAGTCTCCCACTGATGCCCTATGAAATGGATAGTTTGCAAATGTTTTCTCCCATTCAGTCTCCCATTGATGCCCTATCAAATGGATAGTTTGCAAATGTTTTCTCCCATTCAGTCTCCCATTGATGCCCTATCAAATGAACGGTTTGCAAATGTTTTCTCCCATTCAGTCTCCCATTGATGCCCTATCAAATGAACGGTTTGCAAATGTTCATCTCCTCACTCTGTTGATTGCTTTCTTTGCTGTGCAGAAGTTTTTATTTGATATGATCCCATTTGTCCATTTTGCTTTGGTTTCCTGTGTTTGTGGGGCATTACCCAAGAAATATTTGCCCAGGTAAATGTCCTGAAGGGTTCCTCTATGGGTTTTTATTGAAGCTTCATAGTCTCATGACTTAGATTAATGTATTTAATCCATTTTATTTGATTTTATATATGGTAAGAGATAGAGTCTATTTTCATTCTTCTATATATGGATATTCAATTTTCCCAGAACTATTTATTAAAGACTCTTCTTTCTCCACAGTATGCTCTCTAGACCTTTGTTAAAAATGATTTTATTGTACATATATGAATTTATTTCTGGGTTCTGTATTCTGTTCCATTGGTCTATATCTCTGTTTTGGTACCAGTACCATGCTGTTTTGATTACTGTAGCCTTGTAGTATAATTTGAAGTCCGGTAGTGTGATGCCTCCCCATCTGTTCTTTTTGCTTAGAATTGACTAGGCTATGTGGGCTCTCTTTTGGTTCCATATGAAGTTTAAGGTGTTTGTTTCCAGTTCTGTGAAGAAGGTCATTGGTAGCTTGATGGGGATAGCATTGATTCTGTAAATTACTTTGGGCAGTATGGCTATTTTCACGATATTGATTCTTTCTAACCATGAACATGGAATGTTTCTCCATCTGTTTGTGTCCTCTCTTATTTCATTGAGCAGTGGTTTGTAGTTTTCCTTGAAGAGGTCCCTTACGTTCCTTGTAAGTTGTATTCCTAGGTATTTTATTCTCTTTGTAGCAATTGTGAATGGCAGTTTGTCCTTGATTTGGCTCTCTTTAAGTCTGTTTTGGTGTATAAAAATGCTTGTAATTTTTGCACATTGATTATATATCCTGAGACTTTGCTGAAGTTGCTTATCAGTTTTAGGAGTTTTTGGGCTAAGGCGATGGGGTCTTCTAGGTATACTATCATGTCGTCTGCAAATAGAGACAATTTGGCTTCCACCTTTCCTATTTGAATACCCTTTATTTCTTTTTCTTGCCTGATTGCTCTGGCTAGAACTTCCAGTACTATGTTGAATAGGAGTGGTGAGAGGGCATCCTTATCTAGTGCCGGATTTCAAAGGGAATGCTTCCAGTTTTTGCCCATTAAGTATGTTATTGGCTGTTGGTTTGTCGTAAATAGCTTTTATTACTTTGAGATACATTCCATCAATACCGAGTTTATTGAAGGTTTTTAGCATAAAGGGCTGTTGAATTTTGTCAAATTCCTTCTCTGCATCAATTGAGATAATCATGTGGTTTTTGTCTTTGGTTCTGTTTATGTGGTGAATTATGTTTATAGACTTGCATATGTTGAACCAGCCTTGCATCCCCAGGATGAATCCTACTTGATCATGATGGAGAAGTTTTTTGATGTGCTGTTGCAATCGGCTTGTCAGTATTTTATTGAAGATTTTTGCATCTATGTTCATCATGGATATGGCCTGAAGTTTTCTTTTCTTGTTGAGTCTCTGCCGGGTTTTGGTATCAGGATGATGCTGGTCTCATAAAATGATTTGGGAAGGATTTCCTCTTTTTAGATTATTTGGAATAGTTTCAGAAGGAATGGTACCAGCTCATCTTTGTGTGTCTGGTAGAATTCAGCTGTGAACCCATCTGGACCTAGGCTGTTTTTGAGTGGTAGGCTCATAGAAGCATTTCAATTGTATTCTTCATTTTTCTAAAATGCACAATTTATCTTTGAGTATTGTCACCCTGTTGTGCTATCAAATGCTGAGTCTTATTCATTCTATCAACCTATATCCTTGTATCCATTAACCAGCCCCTCACCACCCCCACTACCCTTCTTATCCTTCAGTATCCATTTTTTAGCTCTCACAAGTGACGTTTGTCTTTCCATGCCTTGCTAGTTTCACTTAACATGATGTTAGGTTTCATCCATGTTGTTGGACATGACAGGATCTTCTTCTTTTTGATAGTTGAATAGTACTCCAGTGTGTATATCTACCACATTTTTTTGGTCCATTTGTTTATTAATGAGCACTTAGGTTACTTCCAAATCTTGGCTATTGTGAATAGTGCTGCAATAGGCATGGGAGTGTAGTTCTCTTCAATGCACTAATTTCTTTCTTTTGGGTATATACCTAGCAGTGGTGTTTCCAGATCATACAACAGTTCTATTTTTACTTTTTTGAGGTAACTTCATACTGTTCTTCATAGTAATTCACATTCCTATTGCGTGTAAGAAGGTTCTCTTTTTTTCTAGATTATCACCAGCATTTGTTATTTTCTGTCTTTTGGGTAAAAACCACTTTAACTAAGGTGAGATGATATATCACTTTAGGTTTTACTGGAATTTCTCTGATAGTCAATTATATTGAGCACCTTTTATGTACCTGTTTGCTCTTTGTATGTTGTCTTTTGAGAAGTATCTACTTCAATCACTTGCCATCTTTTAAATTGGATTATTGGATTTTTTTTTCTATTGAGCAATTTGAGATTCTTATATTTTCTGGTTATTAAAGCCCTATCAAATGAATGGTTTGCAAATGTTTTCTTCCATTCAGTCTCCCACTGATGCCCTATGAAATGGATAGTTTGCAAATGTTTGTCTCCTCACTCTGTTGATTGCTTTCTTTGCTGTGCAGAAGTTTTTTATTTGATATGATCCCATTTGTCCATTTTTGCTTTGGTTTCCTGTGTTTGTGGGGCATTACCCAAGAAATATTTGCCCAGGTAAATGTCCTGAAGGGTTTCCTCTATGGGTTTTTATTTTTTTGTAGCCTCATAGTCTCATGACTTAAATTTATGTAATTAATCCATTTTATTTGATTTTTGTATATGGTAAGAGACAGGAGTCTATTTTCATTTTTCTATATATGGATATCCAATTTTCCCAGAACTATTTATTGAAGACTCTTCTTTCTCCACAGTATGCTCTCTAGACCTTTGTTAAAAATGATTTTATTGTACATATATGAATTTATTTCTGGGTTCTGTATTCTGTTCCATTGGTCTATGTGTCTGTTTTCATGCCAGTACAATGCTGTTTTGGTTACTGTAGTTCTGTATTGTAATTTGTATATAAATTGAAGTCAAGTAATGTGATTTTTTTTTAGTGTACCCAGAATACTCATTCTAAAATTCTCAAAAAATAATACTTTTTTGTAGGTACATATAAATTTTATAATTTTTTTCTATTTTTGTGGAGAATGTCATTGGTATTTTCATAAGGATTGAGTTGAATATGTAGATTGCTTTTGTTGGTAAGACCATTTTAATGATATTGATTCTTTCAATCCATGAACATAAAATATCTTTTCATTTTTTGTGTCCTCTTCAATTTCTTGCATATTTTATAGTTTATTATGTATTGATTTTTGAGTGCTGAACTAACCTTGCATTTCTAGAATAAATGCCAATTGTTTTACTCTATTATTTTCTTTATATACAAGTGAATTGTATTTGATAAAGTTTTGTTAAGATTAAAAAAAACTCCATGCAGCATGATTTCTTCTATATGAAATTCTAAATAAAAGTAAAATGATAGCAACTGAAAACAAATGAGAGTTTGCCAAGGCTGAGGGGTGAGGGTTATGAATTGACTCAATAGAATTAAGAAGGAAAGCTTCAGAAGAATGAGAAATGTTCTAAATGGTGATCATCATGGTGATTGAATTGCGATACACATTTGTTAAAATTCATCAAATTGTGAACATAAAGTTGGTGAGTTTTATTGTATAAAAATTATTCCTCAATAAAGCTAGCTAATTACCATATATGGATTTTTAGAAGATAAAAGCAAGTTACAGAATGCACTTTTTTTCTTTGTTTGAGATGGAATTTCACTCTTCTCACTCAAACTAGAGTGCATTGGCACGATCTCAGCTCACTGCAACCTCTGCCTCTCAGGTTCAAGCAATTCTCCTGACTCAACTTACTGAGTATCTGGGGTTACAGGTGCATGCCACCATGCCTGGCTAAATGTTTTGTATTTTTAGTAGAGATGGGGTTTCACCACGTTAACCAGGCTAGTCTTAAATGCCTAATCTTGAACACTCAAAGTGCTGGGATTGCAGCTGTTAGCCACAGCTAACAGCTGTGTATGTGTTTTTTAAATATAATACCTCTATATTTGTGTACATAAAAGTATTTTCTAATGTCTATAATCATAAAAAATAGAAAAAAGAGAAAGGGTATGAAAGGTGTAGTATAGTCTAATGGAATATTATCTTTCATTTCATTATTTCTGTTAAGAATAATTTATTTGCACACTCACTAGTTGTACAATTAAAGTTAAATAATTATGGTAGTAAAAAATTTTTTTTGAAGCTATGCATATTAAGTAATATATAATTTTCTTTTTGTGTGATGTTATTATCAGGTTTTGTTGTTGTTGTTGTTTGATTTTTTTTTTTTTGAGACAGACTCTCAGTCTGTCACCCAGGCTGAAAGGCATGATGTGATCTCAGCTCACTGCAACCTCTGCCTCCCAGGTTCAAGCAATTCTCCTGACTCAACTTACTGAGTATCTGGGGTTACAGGTGCATGCCACCATGCCTGGCTAAATGTTTTGTATTTTTAGTAGAGATGGGGTTTCACCACGTTAACCAGGCTAGTCTTAAATGCCTAATCTTGAACACTCAAAGTGCTGGGATTGCAGCTGTTAGCCACAGCTAACAGCTGTGTATGTGTTTTTTAAATATAATACCTCTATATTTGTGTACATAAAAGTATTTTCTAATGTCTATAATCATAAAAAATAGAAAAAAGAGAAAGGGTATGAAAGGTGTAGTATAGTCTAATGGAATATTATCTTTCATTTCATTATTTCTGTTAAGAATAATTTATTTGCACACTCACTAGTTGTACAATTAAAGTTAAATAATTATGGTAGTAAAAAAATTTTTTTTGAAGCTATGCATATTAAGTAATATATAATTTTCTTTTTTTGTGTGATGTCATTATCAGGTTCTGTTGTTGTTGTTTGTTTGATTTTTTTTTTTTTTTTTTGAGACAGACTCTCAGTCTGTCAACCAGGCTGAAAGGCATGATGTGATCTCAGCTCACTGAAACCTCTGCCTCCCAGGTTCAAGCAATTCTCCTGACTCAACTTACTGAGTATCTGGGGTTACAGGTGCATGCCACCATGCCTGGCTAAATGTTTTGTATTTTTAGTAGAGATGGGGTTTCACCACGTTAACCAGGCTAGTCTTAAATGCCTAATCTTGAACACCCAAAGTGCTGGGATTGCAGCTGTTAGCCACAGCTAACAGCTGTGTATGTGTTTTTTAAATATAATACCTCTATATTTGTGTACATAAAAGTATTTTTAATGTCTATAATCATAAAAAAAAAAAAAGAGAAAGGGTATGGGAGGTGTAGTATAGTCTAATGGAATATTATCTTTCATTTCAATAATTCTGTTGTTAAGAATAATTTATTTGCACACTCGCTAGTTGTACAAATAAAGTTAAATAATTATGGTTGTAAAAAATAATTTTTTGAAGCTATGCACATTAAGTAATATATAATTTTCATTTTGTGTGATGTTATTATCAGGTTTTGTTGTTGTTGTTGGTTTATTTTTTTTTTTTTTTGAGACAGACTCTCAGTCTGTCACCCAGGCTGAAAGGCATGTTGTGATTTCAGCTCACTGAAACCTCTGCCCCCTGGTTTCTTTCTTTCTTTTTTTAAATTGTACTTTAGGTGCTGGGGTACATGTGCAGATTATGCAGGAATGTTGCATAGGTACACACATGGCAATGTGGTTTGCTGCCTCCATTCCCCTGTCACGTACATCTGGCATTTCTCCCCATGTTATTTTTCTCCCACCTCCACACTCCCTGCTGTCCCTACCTTTACCTCCCCAACAGACCCCAGTGTGTGTTTCTCCCCTCCCTGTGTCCCTATGTTCTCATTGTTCAACAACCTCCTGTAAGTGAGAACATGTGATGTTTGATTTTCTGTTCTTGTGTCAGTTTGCTGAGAATGATGGTTTCCAGATTCATTCATGTCCCTTCAAAGGACACAAACTCATCATTTTTTATGGCTTCATAGTATTCCATGGTGTATATATGCTACATTTTCCTTGTCCAGTCTATCATTGATGGGCTTTTGTGTTGGTTCCAGGTCTTTGATATTGTAAACAGTGCCTCTGTGAACATACCTGTACATGTGTCTTTACAATAGAATGATTTATAATCTTTTGGGTATATATCCAGTAATGGGATTGCTGGGTCAAATAAAATTTCTATTTCTAGGTCATTGAGAAAGAGTCACACTGTCTTCCACAATGGTTGAACTAGTTTACACTCCCACCAACAGTGTAAAAGTGTTCCTATTTCTCCACATCCTCTCCAGCATCTTTTGTCTCCAGATTTTTTAATGATTCCCATTCTAACTGGCATGAGGTGGTATCTCAATGTGATTTTGATTTGCATTTCTCTAATAATCAGTAATAATGAGCATTTTTTCATGTTTGTTGGCCTCATATATGTCTTCTTTTGAAAAGTGTCTGTTCATATCCTTTGCCCACTTTTGAATGGGTTTGTTTGTTTTGTTCTTGCAAATCTGTTTAAGTTCTTTGTAGATTCTAGATATTAGCCCTTTGTCAGATGGGTAGATTGCAAAATTTTTTCCCATTCTGTTGGTTGCCAGTTCAGTCTAATGATTGTTTCTTTTGCTGTACAGAAGCTCTGGAGTTTAATTAGGTCCCATTTGTCTATTCTGGGTTTTGTTGCCAATGCTTTTGGTGTTTTAGTCATGAAGTAATTGCCTATGCCTAGGTCCTGAATGGTTTTGCCTAGGTTTTCTTCTAGGTTTTTTTATGGTGTTAGGTCTTATGTTTAAGTCTTCAATCAATTGAGAGCTAATTTTAGTGTAAGGTGTTAGGAAGGGGTCCAGTTTCTGCTTTCTGCACAATGCTAGACAGTTTTCCCAACACCATTTATTAAACAGGGAATTCTTTCCCTATTGCTTGTTTTTGTCAGGTTTGTCAAATATCAGATGGTTGTAGATGTGTGGCGTTTTCTCCAAGGACTCTGTTCTGTTCCATTCATCTATATCTTCGTTTTGGTACCAGTTCCATGCTATTTTGATTACTGTTGCATTGTAGTATAGTTTGAAATCAGGTAGCGTGATGCCTCCAGCTTTGTTCTTTTTGTTTAGGACTGCCTTGGCTATGTGGGCTCCTTTTGGTTCCATATGAAGTTTAAGGTGTTTTTTTCCAGTTCTGTGAAGAAGGTCATTGGTAGCTTGATGGAAATAGAATTGAATCTGTAAATTACTTGGGCAGTATGGTCATTTTCACGATATTGATTCTTCCGAACCATGAACATGGAATGTTTCTCCATCTGTTTGCGTCCTCTCTTATTTCCTTAAGCAGTGATTTGTAGTTCTCCTTGAAGAGCTCCTTTGAAGTTGTTTTTCTAGGTATTTTATTCTATTTGTAGCAATTTTGAATGAGAGTTTGCTCATGATTCAAATTCCTGTTAGTCTGTTATTGGTGTATAGAAATGGTTGTAATTTCTGCACTTTGATTTTGTATCTTGAGAATTTGCTAAAGTTCCTTATCAGTTTAAGAAGATTTTGGGCTGAGATGACAGGGTCTTCTAAATATACAATTATGTTGTCTGCAAATAGAGACAACTTGACTTCCTCCTTTCCTAATTGAATACTCTTTTTATTCTCTTACCTGATTGCTATGGCTAGAACTTCCAATATTATATCTAGTAGGAGGGGTGAGAGAGGGCATCCTTGTCTAGTGCTGGATTTCAGAGAAAATGCTTTGTTTTTGCCAACTCAGTATGATATTGGCTGTAGGTTTGTCATAAATAGCTTTTATTATTTTGAGATATATTCCTTCAATAACTAGTTTATTAAGAGTTATTATCATAAAGAGCTCCTGAATTTTGTCAAAGGCCTTCTCTGCATCAATTGAGATAATCATGTGGTTTTTGTCTTTGGTTCTGTTTTTTGTTTTTTTATTTTTGCATGTATTATATTTATTTATTTATTTTATTGCATTTTAGGTTTTGAGGTACATGTGAAGAGCATGCAAGATTGTTGTATAGGTACACACGTGGCAGTGTGATTTGCTGCCTTCCTCCCCATCACCTATATCTGACATTTCTCCCATGCTATCTCTCCCCAACTTCCCACCCCACGCTGTCCCTCCCCTATTTCCTCCAACCGACCCCAGTGTGTAGTGCTCCTCTGCTTGTGTCTATGTGTTCTCATTTTTCAGCACCCACCTATGAGTGAGAACATGTGGTGTTTGATTTTTTGCTTCTGTGTGTTTCCTGAAAATGATGGTTTGCAGGCTCATCCATGTCCCTACAAAGGACGCAAACTCATCGTTTTTGATGACTGCATAATATTCCATGTTGTATATGTGCCACATTTTCCCTGTCCAGTCTAACATCGATGGGTGTTTGGGTTGGTTCCAGATCTTTGCTATTGTAAACTGTGCTGCAATGAACATTCGTGTGCATGTGTCCTTATAGTAGAATTATTTATAATCCTTTGGATATATACCCAGTAATGGGATTGCTGGGACAAATAGAATTTCTCTTTCTAGGTTCTTGAGGAATCGCCACACTGTCTTCCACAATGGTTGAACTAATTTATACTCCCATCAACAGTGTGAACGTGTTCCAATTTCTCCACATCCTCTGGAGCATCTGTTGTCTCCAGATTTTGTAATGATCGCCATTCTAACTGGCATGAGATGGTATCTTAATGTAGTTTTGATTTGCATTTCTCTAATGACCAGTGGTGATGAGCATTTTTTTATATGTTTGTTGACCTCACATATGTCTTCTTTTGTAAGGTGCCTGTTCATATCCTTTGCCAACTTTTGAATGGGCTTGTTTGTTTTTCCTTGTAAATCTGTTTTAGCTCTTTGTAAATTCTGGATATCAGCCCTTTGTCAGATGGGTAAACTGCAACTTTTTTTTTTCATTCTGTTGGTTGCTGATTCACTCTAATGACTGTTTCTTTTGCTGTGCAGAAGCTGTAAAGTTTGATTAGGTCTCATTTGTCTATTTTGGCTTTTGTTGCCAATGCTTTTGGTGTTTTGGTCATGAAGTCCTTGCTTACACCTATGTCCTGAATGGTTTTGCCTAGATTTTCTTCTAGGGTTTTTATGGTGTTAGGTCTTATGTTTAAGTCTTTAATCCATCTGGAGTTAATTTTAGTGTAAGGTGTCAGGAAAGGGTACAGTTTCTGCTTTCTGCACATAGCTAGCCAGTTTTCCCAACGCCATTTATTAAACAGGGAATCATTTCCCCATTGCTTCTTTTTTTGTCAGGTTTGTCAAAAATTGGATGGTTGTAAATATGTTGTGTTGCCTTCCAGGCCTCTGTTCTGTTCCATTGTTTATATCTCTGTTTTTGTACCAATACCATGCTGTTTTGATTACTATAGTCTTGTAGTATAGTTTGAAGTCCGATAGTGTGATGCCTCCAACTTTGTACTTTTTGCTTAGAATTGACTTGGCTATGTGGGCTCTCTTTTGGTTCCATATGAAGTTTAAGGTGTTTGTTTCCAGTTCTGTGAAGAAGGTCATTGGTAGTTTGATGGGAATAACGTTGAATCTGTAAATTACTTTGGGCAGTATGGCCATTTTCATGATATTGATTCTTCCTAACCATGAACGTGGAATATTTCTCCATCTGTTTGTGTCCTCTCTTATTTCGTTGAGCAGTGGTTTGTAGTTCTCCTTGAAGTGGTCTTTTATGTTCCGTGTTAGTTTTATTCCTAGGTATTTTATTCTCTTTGTAGCAATTGTGAATGGCAGTTTATTCTTGATTTGGCTCTAAGTCTGTTATCGGTGTATAGGAATGCTTGTGATTTTTGCACATTGATTTTTATCCTGAGACTTTGCTAAAGTTGCTTATCCGTTTCAGGAGATTTTGGGTTGAGATGATGGGGTCTTCTAGATATACAATCATGTCGTCTGCAAATAGAGACAATTTTACTTCCTCCTTTTCTATTTGAATACTCTTTACTTCTTTTCCTTGCCTGATTGCTCTGGCTAGAAATTTCAGTACTATATTGAATGGGAGTGGTGAGAGAGGGAATCCTTGTTTAGTGCCAGATTTCAAAGGAAATGTGTCCAGTTTTTACCCATTCAGTATGATATTGGCTGTTGGTTTGTCATAAATAGATTTTATTATTTTAAGATATGTTCTGTCAATACCTAGTTTATTGAAAGTTTTTAGCATAAAGGGCTGCTGAATTTTGTCAAAGGCCTTCTCTGCATCAATTGAGATAATCATGTGGTTTTTGTCTTTGGTTCTGTTTTTGTTTTTATTTTTGCATGTATTACTTTATTTATTTATTTTATTGCATTTTAGGTTTTGGGGTACATATGAAGAACATGCAAGTTTGTTGCATAGGTACACACGTGGCAGTGTGATTTGCTGCCTTCCTCCCCATCACCTATATCTGACATTTCTCCCCATGCTATCTCTCCCCAACTTCCCACCCCACGCTGTCCCTCCCTATTTCCTCCAACCGACCCCAGTGTGTAGTGCTCCTCCCTGTGTCCATGTGTTATCATTTTTCAGCACCCACCTATGAGTGAGAACATGTGGTGTTTGATTTTCTGCTCTTGGGTGTTTCTGAGAATGATGGTTTCCAGGATCATCCACGTCCCTACAAAGGACACGAACTCATCGTTTTTGATAACTGAATAATATTCCATGGTGTATATGTGCCACATTTTCCCTGTACAGTCTAACATCGATGGGCATTTGGTTTGATTCCAGATCTTCTCTATTGTAAACTGTGCTGCAATGAACATTCGTGTGCATGTGTCCTTTTAGTAGAATGATTTATAATCCTTTGGTTATATACCCAGTAATGGGTTTGCTGGGAAAAATGGAATTTCTATTTCTAGGTCCTTGAGGAATCGCCACACTGTCTTCCACAATGGTTGAACTAATTTATACTCCCATAAACAGTGTGAAAGTATTCCTATTTCTCCACATCCTCTCCAGCATCCGTTGTCTCCAGATTTTTTAATGATCGCCATTCTAACTGGCATGAGATGGTATACCAATGAAGTTTTGATTTGCATTTCTCTAATGACCAGTGGTGATGAGCATTTTTTTATATGTTTGTTGACCTCACATATGTCTTCTTTTGTAAGGTGCCTGTTCATATCCTTTGCCAACTTTTGAATGGGCTTGTTTGTTTTTCCTTGTAAATCTGTTTTAGCTCTTTGTAAATTCTGGATATCAGCCCTTTGTCAGATGGGTAAACTGCAACAATTTTTTTCCCATTCTGTTGATTGCCGATTCACTCTAATGACTGTTTCTTTTGCCGTGCAGAAGCTGTGGAGTTTGATTAGGTCCCATTTGTCTATTTTGGCTTTTGTTGCCAATGCTTTTGGTGTTTTGTTCATGAAGTCTTTGCCTACGCCTATGTCCTGAATTGTTTTGCCTAGACTTTCTTCTAGGGTTTTTATGGTGTTAGGTCTTATGTTTAAGTCTTTAATCCATCTGGAGTTAATTTTAGTGTAAGGCGTAAGGAAAGGGTTCAGTTTCTGCTTTCTGCACATGGCTAGCCAGTTTTCCCAACACAATTTATTAAACAGGGAATCCTTTCCCCATTGCTTGTTTTTATCAGGTTTGTCAAAGATTGGATGGTTGTAAATATGTTGTGTTGCCTTCCAGGCCTCTATTCTGTTCCATTGGTCTATATCTCTGTTTTGGTACCAATACCATGCTGTTTTGATTACTGTAGCCTTGTAGTATAGTTTGAAGTCCGATAGTGTGATGCCTCCCGCTTTGTACTTTTTGCTTAGAATTGACTTGGCTATGTGGGCTCTCTTTTGGTTCCATATAAAGTTTAAGGTGTTTGTTTCCAGTTCTGTGAAGAAGGTCATTGGTAGCTTGATGAAAATAGTGTTGAATCTGTAAATTACTTTGGGCAGTATGGCCATTTTCACGATATTGATTCTTCCTAACCATGAACATGGAATGTTTCTCCATCTGTTTGTGTCCTCTCTTATTTCGTTGAGCAGTGGTTTGTAGTTTTCCTTGAAGAGGTCCCTTACATTCCTTGTAAGATGTATTCCTAGGTATTTTATTCTCTTTGTAGCAATTGCGAATGGCAGTTTATTCTTGATTTGGCTCTCTTTAAGTCTGTTATTGGTGTACAGGAATGCTTGTGATTTTTGCATATTGATTATGTATCCTGAGACTTTGCTGAAGTTGCTTATCAGGAGATTTTGAGTTGAGACCATGGAGTTTTCTAGATATACAATTATGTCGTCTGCATATTGAGACAACTTTACTTTCTCCTTTTCTATTTGAGTACTTTTTATATCTTTTTCTTGCCTGAATGCACTGGCTACAACTTTCAGTACTATATTGAATGGGAGTGGTGAGAACGGGCATCCTTGTTTAGTGCCAGATTACAAAGGGAATGTGTCCAGTTTTTGCCCATTCAGTATAATATTGGCTGTTGATTTGTCGTAAATAGCTTTTATTGTTTTGATATATGTTCTGTCAATACCTAGTTTATTGAGGGTTTTTAGCATAAAGGGCTGTTGAATTTTGTCAAAGGCCTTCTCTGCATCAATTGAGATAATCATGTGGTTTTTGTCTTTGGTTCTGTTTTTTGTTTTTTTATTTTTGCATGTATTATATTTATTTATTTATTTTATTGCATTTTAGGTTTTGAGGTACATGTGAAGAGCATGCAAGATTGTTGTATAGGTACACACGTGGCAGTGTGATTTGCTGCCTTCCTCCCCATCACCTATATCTGACATTTCTCCCCATGCTATCTCTCCCCAACTTCCCACCCCACGCTGTCCCTCCCCTATTTCCTCCAACTGACCCCAGTGTGTAGTGCTCCCCTCCTTGTGTCTATGTGTTCTCATTTTTCAGCACCCACCTATGAGTGAGAACATGTGGTGTTTGATTTTTTGCTTCTGTGTGTTTCCTGAAAATGATGGTTTGCAGGCTCATCCATGTCCCTACAAAGGACGCAAACTCATCGTTTTTGATGACTGCATAATATTCCATGTTGTATATGTGCCACATTTTCCCTGTCCAGTCTAACATCAATGGGTGTTTGGGTTGGTTCCAGATCTTTGCTATTGTAAACTGTGCTGCAATGAACATTCGTGTGCATGTGTCCTTATAGTAGAATTATTTATAATCCTTTGGATATATACCCAGTAATGGGATTGCTGGGACAAATAGAATTTCTCTTTCTAGGTTCTTGAGGAATCGCCACACTGTCTTCCACAATGGTTGAACTAATTTATACTCCCATCAACAGTGTGAACGTGTTCCAATTTCTCCACATCCTCTGGAGCATCTGTTGTCTCCAGATTTTGTAATGATCGCCATTCTAACTGGCATGAGATGGTATCTTAATGTAGTTTTGATTTGCATTTCTCTAATGACCAGTGGTGATGAGCATTTTTTCATGTTTGTTGGCCTCACACATGTCTTCTTTTGTAAAGTGTCTGTTCATATCCTTTTCCACTTTTGAATGGGCTTGTTTGTTTTTTCCTTGTAAATCTGTTTTAGCTCTTTGTAAATTCTGGATACCAGCCCTTTGTCAGATGGGTAAACTGCAACAATTTTTTCCCATTCTGTTGATTGCCGATTCACTCTAATGACTGTTTCTTTTGCCGTGCAGAAGCTGTGGAGTTTGATTAGGTCCCATTTGTCTATTTTGGCTTTTGTTGCCAATGCTTTTGGCGTTTTGGTCATGAAGTCTTTGCCTACGCCTATGTCCTGAATGGTTTTGCCTAGACTTTCTTCTAGGGTTTTTATGGTGTTAGGTCTTATGTTTAAGTCTTTAATCCATCTGGAGTTAATTTTAGTGTAAGGCGTAAGGAAAGGGTTCAGTTTCTGCTTTCTGCACATGGCTAGCCAGTTTTCCCAACACAATTTATTAAACAGGGAATCCTTTCCCCATTGCTTGTTTTTATCAGGTTTGTCAAAGATTGGATGGTTGTAAATATGTTGTGTTGCCTTCCAGGCCTCTATTCTGTTCCATTGGTCTATATCTCTGTTTGGTACCAATACCATGCTGTTTTGATTACTGTAGCCTTGTAGTATAGTTTGAAGTCCGATAGTGTGATGCCTCCGCTTTGTACTTTTTGCTTAGAATTGACTTGGCTATGTGGGCTCTCTTTTGATTCCATATAAAGTTTAAGGTGTTTGTTTCCAGTTCTGTGAAGAAGGTCATTGGTAGCTTGATGAAAATAGTGTTGAATCTGTAAATTACTTTGGGCAGTATGGCCATTTTCACGATATTGATTCTTCCTAACCATGAACATGGAATGTTTCTCCATCTGTTTGTGTCCTCTCTTATTTCGTTGAGCAGTGGTTTGTAGTTTTCTTGAAGAGGTCCCTTACGTTCCTTGTAAGATGTATTCCTAGGTATTTTATTCTCCTTGTAGCAATTGTGAATGGCAGTTCGTTCTTGATTTGGCTCTCTTTAAGTCTGTTATTGGTGTACAGGAATGCTTGTAATTTTTGCATATTGATTATATATCCTGAGACTTTGCTGAAGTTGCTTATCAGGAGATTTTGGGTTGAGACGATGGAGTTTTCTAGATATACAATTATGTCGTCTGCAAATAGAGACAACTTTACTTTCTCCTTTTCTATTTGAATACTTTTTATCTCTTTTTCTTGCCTGAATGCACTGGCTACAACTTTCAGTACTATATTGAATGGGAGTGGTGAGAGTGGGCATCCTTGTTTAGTGCCAGATTTCAAAGGGAATGTGTCCAGTTTTTGCCCATTCAGTATGATATTGGCTGTTGGTTTGTCGTAAATAGCTTTTATTGTTTTGAGATATGTTCTGTCAATACCTAGTTTATTGAGGGTTTTTAGCATAAAGGGCTGTTGAATTTTGTCAAAGGCCTTCTCTGCATCAATTGAGATAATCATGTGGTTTTTGTCTTTGGTTCTGTTTATGTGATGAATTACGTTTATAGACTTGAATATGTTGAACCAGCCTTGCATCCCCAGGATGAATCCTACTTGATCATGGTGGATAAGCTCTTTGACGTGCTCTTGTAGTTGGCTTGCCAGTATTTTATTGAAGATTTTTGCATCTATGTTCATCATGGGTATTGGCCTGAAGTTTTCTTTTCTTGTTGAGTCTCTGCCGGGTTTTGGTATCAGAATGATGTTTGTCTCATAAAATGATTTTGGAAGTATTCCTCTTTTGGAGTATTTGGAATAGTTTCAAAAGAAATGGTATCAAATTCCTATTTTTATGTCTGATAGAATTCAGCTGTGAACCCGTCTGGACCTGGGCTTTTTGGGTGGTAAGCTCTTAATTTCTGCCTCAATTTCAGACCTTGTAATCGGTCTATTCAGGGTTTTGACTTCTTCCTGGTTTAGGCTTGGGAGGAGGCAAGTGTCCAGGAATTTATTCATTTCTTCCAGGTTTACTAGTTTATGTTCAGAGTTGTTTGTAATAATCTCTGATGATGGTTTGAATTTCTGTGGAATCTGTGGTGATATTTTCTTTATTGTTTTTTATTGCTTCAATTTGGTTATTCTCTCTTTTCTTTTTCATTAATCTGGCTAGTGGTCTGTCTATTTTGTTGATCTTTTTGAAAAACCAGCTCCTGAATTTATTGATTTTTTGAAGGGTTTTTGTGTCTCTATCTCCTTCAGTTCTGCTCTTGTCTTAGTTATTTCTTGTCTTCAGCTAGGTTTTCAGTTTTTTGATCTTGCTCCTCTAGCTCTTTCAATTTTGACGATAGGGTGTCAATTTTGGATTTCTACTAGCTTCTCATGTGGACACTTACTGCTATATATTTTCCTCTAGGGACTGCTTTAAATGTGTCCCAGAGATTCTGGTATGTTGTGTCTTCATTCTCGTTGGTTTCAAAGAACATTTTATTTCTGCCTTCATTTTATTGTGTATCCAGTAAACATTCAAGAGCAAGTTGTTCAGTTTCCATTCAGCGGTGCGGTTCTGAGTTAGTTTTTGAATTCTGAGTTCTAACTTGATTGCACTATGGTCTGAGAGACTGTTCGTTATGATTTCAGGTTTTTTGCATTTGCTGAGGAGTGCTTTACTTCCAATTATGTGGTCAATTTTAGAGTAGGTGTGATGTGGTGCTGAGAAGAATGTATATTCTGTGGATTTGGGGTTGAGAGTTCTGTAAATGTCTATTAGGTTTGCTTGTTCCAAGTCTGAGTTCAAGTCCTGTATATCCTTTTAATTTTCTGTCTGATTGATCCGTCTAACATTGAAAATGGGGTGTTAAAGTCTCCCACTATTATTGTGTGGCAGTCTAAGTCTCTTTGTAAGTCATTAAGAACTTGCCTTATGTATCTGGGTGCTCCTATATTGGGTACGTATATGTTTAGGATTGTTAGCTCTTGTTGTTGCATTAATCCTTTTACCATTATGTAATGTCCTTCTTTGTCTCTTTTGATCTTTGTTGCTTTAAAGTCTATTTTATCAGAAAAGAGCATTGCAACTCCTGCTTTTTTTTTTTTTTTTTGCTCTCCATTTGTTGGTAAATCTTCCTCCATCACTTTATTTTGAGCCTTTTTGTATCCTTGCATGTGAGATGGGTTTTCTGGATACATCACACCGATGAATTTTGGCTTTTTATCCAATTTGCCAATCTGTGTCTTTTGATTGGAGTATTTAGTCCATTTACATTTACGGTTAATATTGTTATGTGTGAATTTGATACTGCCATTTTGATGCTAGCTGGCTGTTTTGCCCGTTTGTTGATGCAGATTCTTCATTTTGTTTATGCTATTTGCCATTTGGTAGGTTTTTTGAGTGGCTGGTACTGGTTGTTCCTTTCTATGTAGTGCCTCTTTCAGGAGCTGTTGTGAAGCAGGCATGGTAGTGATAAAATCTCTGAGTAATTGCTTGTTTGCAAAGGATTTTATTTTTCCTTCACTTTTGAAGCTTAATTTGGCTGGATATGAAATTCTGGGTTTAAAGTTCTTTTCTTTAAGGATATTGAATATTGGCCCCCACTTTCTTCTGGCTTGCAGGGTTTCTGCTGAGAGATCTGCTGTGAGTCTGATGGGCTTCCCTTTGTGGGTAACGTGACCTTTCTCTCTGACTGCCCTTAGTATTTTCTCTTTCATTTCCACCTTGGTGAATCTGACAATTATGTGCCTTGGGGTTGCTCTTCTTGAGAAATATCTTTGTGGTGTTCTCTGTATTTCCTGGACTTGAATATTGGCCTGCCTTGCTAGGTTGGGGAAGTTTTCCTGGATAATATCCTGAAGACTATTTTCCAGCTTGGATTCATTCTCTTCGTCATATTCAGGTACACCTATCAAACGTAGATTAGGTCTTTTCACATAGCCCTATATTTCTTGGAACATTTTATGCTTTTTTTCTCTAATCTTGCCTTCTCTTTTTATTTCATGGAGTTGATTTTAGACCTCTGATATTCTTTCTTCTGCTTGGTCAATTCGGCTGTTGAAACTTGTGCATGCTTCGTGAAGTTCTCATGTTGTGTTTTTCAGCTCCATCAATTCATTTATATTTCTAAGTTGTCCATTCTTATTAGCATTTCGTCAAATTTTTTTCAAGATTATCAGTTTATTTGCATTGGCTTAGAACATGTTCTTTTAACTCACAGAAGTTTCTCATTACCCACCTTCTGAAGTCTGATTCTGTCATTTCATCACAGTCATTCTCCATCCACCCTTGTTCCCTTGCTGGTAAGGAGTTGTGATTTCTTTTAGGAGGAGAGGTGTTTTAATTTTGGGTGTTTTCCTCGTTTTTGTGCTGGTTTCTTCCCATCTTTGTGGATTTATTTACCTGTCGTCTTTGTAGTTGCTGATTTTCAGATTGAGTCTCTGAGTGGACGTCCAGTTGATGATGAAGTTATTTCTTTTCTTATTTTTCTTCTAACAGTCTGGCCCCTCTGCTGTAAAACTGCTGAGGTCCACTCCAGGCCCTCTTGCCTGGGGATCACCTGCAGCAGCTGCAGAACAGTAAGTGTTGCTACCAGTTTCTTTTGCTGCTATCTTTGTCCCAGAAGGATACCCACCAAATGTCAGTCTGATCTCTCCTTTATGAGGTGACTCTTTGGATATATGGTGTCAGGGAGCTGCTTGAGGAGACAGTCTGTTCTTTATAGGAGCTCAAGTACTGATCTGTGAGCTTCCTTGTTCATTCAGAGCTGCTGGGCAGGTACGTTTAGGTCTGCTGCAGCAGAACTCATAAACCACTTTTTGTTCCCAGGTGCTCTGTCCCAGGTAGTTAGGGCTTTATTTATGAGATTCTGTTGTGCTTCTGCCCTTTTTTTTTTCAGGGCTGCCCTGCCCATCAAGGAGGCAGCCTAGTCACTGCCTGCCTGCAGAGACTTTGCTGAAGTGTTGTGGGCTCTGCCCAGCTGCTGTGTGAACTTCCTGCAGTCCTGTTTATGTGGGGGTAGTTAGAACTGCCTTGGCAATAGTGGCCCACCTCTGTGTTGGTGGACTCTCTCTCTGGTTCTGTTTATGTTGTGGATTACGTTTATAGACTTGCATATGTTGAACCAGTCTTGCATCCCTGGGATAAAGCCTATTTGATTGTGATGGATGAGCTTTTTGATGTGCTGTTGCAATTGGTTTGCCAGTATTTTATTGAAGATTTTTGCATTGATGTTCATCATGGATATTGGCCTGAGGTTTTCTTTTTTGTTGAGTCTGCTGGGTTTTTGTATCAGGATGACGTTGGTTTCAAAATGTTTTGGGAAGGATTCCCTCTATTTTTATTGTTTGGAATAGTTTCAGAAGGAATGGTACCAGCTCCTCTTTATATGTCTGGTAGAATTTTGTTGTGAACCCATCTGGACATGGACTTTTTTGGGGTGGTAAGCTATTAATTGCTGCCTCAACTTCAGCCCTTGTTATTCGTCTATTCAAGGTTTCAACTTCTTCCTGGTTTAGGCTTTGGAGGTTCCAAGTGTCCAGGAATTTATCCATTTCGTCCAGGTTCACTGGTTTATGTGCATAGAGTTTTCATAGTAATCTCTGATGGTAGTTTGTATTTTTGTGGCATGGATGGTGATATGCCCTTTATCATTCTTTATTGCATCTATTTGATTCTTCTTTTTCTTTTTTATTAATCTGACTAGTGATCTATTTTGTTGATCTTTTCAAAAAACCAACTCTTGGATTTATTAATTTTTTGAATAATATTTTGTCTCTATCTCCTTCAGTTCTGCTCTGATCTTAGTTATTTATTGTCTTCTGCTAGTTCTTTAGTTTTTTGATCTTGCTCCTCTAGCTCTTTCAATTTTGATGATAGGGTGTTGATTTTATATCTTTCCTTACTTCTCTGGTGGGCATTTATTGCTGTAAGTTTTACTCTGGACACTGCTTTCAATGTGTCCCAGAGATTCTTGTACATTGTGTCTTCATTCTTGTTGGTTTCAAAGAACATCTCTATTTTTGCCTTCATTTCACTGTTTATCCAGTTGGCATTCAGGAAAAGGTTGTTCAATTTCCATGAAGTTGTTTGGTTCTGAATTAGTTTCTGATTTCTGAGTTCTAATTTGATTGCACTTTGGGCTGAGAGACTGG